>VDFB02024106.1:0-109015 GCA_007258455.2 Sequoia sempervirens
GACACCGAATCTACTTCGAGATGGAAGTAGATTGATTGGGTCGAAGGTGATTGGATATGGATGCGATTGGATTGGATTGGATTGGATAAGATCGATCAATGATTGATTGATAAGATCGACTGATGGATCAGATAGGATGACGAAAGGGACTATAAACCCTGTTCAGAGATTATCCTAGGTGACTTAGGATGCTAATTGATTGGATTAAAGGATGAATGGATGATTGCGGCACCAAATCCACTTTGAGATTGAAAATGGATTGATTGGGCCAACGATGATGATCAACTTACAAAGGATGACAATCCTAAGAGGATGTTAATGATGACGATCAGATCAGACACTTCAGTCAATTTGGATAATAACTCGAGACAAAGCTCAAGGGATTTGGATGGGGAAAGCGATGATTTGATTGGAGAAATGGATGATAGAAATGGATGAACAAATACTCAAAATGAGCAAACGGTTGATCGAGATGGACAAACGATTACTCAGAACGAGTAAACGAATGATCAGGATGATAGAACGAGGGTTCAAAATGATGAAAGGAGGTGTGAAATGTATGAACAGATGATCAGAATGAGAGTTTCGAATGATGAAAGGATATGTGAAATGGATGAACATTTACTCGGAACGAGTAAACGGATGATCAAAATGATGGACCCAGAGTTCCGAATGATGAGAGGATGTGTGATATAGATGAATGTTTACTCGAATTGAGTAAACGGATGATCAGAATGATAGAACTAGAGTTCTGAATGATGAAAGGATGTGTGAAATGGATGAAAGTTTACTCGAAACGAGTAAACAGATGATCAAAATGATGGAACGAGAGTTCAGAATGATGAAAGGATATGTTAAATGGATGAGAGTTTACTTGGAATGAGTAAACAGATGAGCAAAATGATAGAATGAGAGTTCGGGATGATGAACGAATGTGTTGAATGGATGAATGTTTACTCAGAACAAGTAAATAGATGATCGAAATGACAAAATGAGAGTTTGGAATGATGAAAGGACGTGTTAAATGGATGAATGTTTACTCAAAATGAGCAAACGGATGATCAAAATGACAGAACAAGAGTTCGGGATGATGAAAGGATGTGTTAAATGGATGAGTGTTTACTCGGAACGAGTAAACGAATGATCAGAATGACAAAACGAGAGTTCAGAATGATGAAAGGGTGTGTTAAATGGATGAACGTTTACTCGGAACGAGTAAACGGATGATTGAAATGATAGAACAAGAGTTCAAAATGATGAAAGGATGTGTTAAATGGATGAACGTTTACTCGGAACGAGTAAACGGATGATCGAAATGACAGAACGAGAGTTCAAAATGATGAAAGGATGTGTTAAATGGATGAACGTTTACTCGGAATTAGTAAACGGATGATCGAAATGACAGAACGAGAGTTCAGAATGATGAAAGGATGTGTGAAATGTATGAATGTTTACTTGGAACGAGTAAACGGATAAGAATGGTAGGGTATACCCCCCTCGAGGAGGCAGATGGTGAAGAAAAAGGTGCCCCAGCCAACTTCTCAAAAGTATGAAGTGGTACATATCATCGGAAAGAGCACGAAAAAATGAGAACTGCCTTTGAACGGAGTCAATCGGATAAATGGTGTGGAAATGGTGGCCCCGGGAAGAAAGAGCAGAAGGTCAAATCCGCCATTGCATAAGGACAGGTCCGCCACTCTGCAGGGACAGGTCCGCCATAGCAGGACAGGTCCGCCACCGGAGGGTCAAGTCCGCCACTAGAAGGATAGGTCCACCAGAGGATAAGTTTAAGCTTGATTTTTTGATGGATGGGTAAGGCAAAGGACCCAAAATATAGCAAACACTGATAAACAGATTTGGCTAGACTGAAAATGACTAGTTTTGCACAAGAAAGATAATTCAGACAGCACAACCCTAAGATTTAGTAGAAGTGGGTATGGCCAACAAAGTCTTCTACTCTAGGATGCACATGGTTGCTAAGGAGTCCTCAATATACGCACGATATGTGAGGCCCAAACCGTGAACACCAACTTGTTACAAGCGTGAGTCGGGAACCTTAGCGAGATACTAAAGGCTCAGACCAACTCTTCACGTCATCCCGACGCTTTGCTAATTACAACGTGGTTGGATTGAGGTATAGCTTTCGCTCTCCCCCCTTTATATACCCCACCGGTACGTGTGGTTGGAATCGTCCCTTGGGGTGATGAAATCCCCAAGTAGGTCCCACTAAGAAAATGAAAAAGGGTGACTCAAAGGACTTGGAAAGCTACGATTTCTCGTCACCCAGGATCGCCAACTGGCGCAAGGGGATTGGATACGTCCAATAGCCTTCCACAAGCACACCAAAAAATGTTTATTGACCCCTTTAATTAAACTATGTGCCTAATTTACCAAAAGACAATCAACAAAAACTTGAAATTTTACCTTCGGGAGGACAGGTCCGCCACTCTGTAAGGATAGGTCTGCCACTGCATTAGGACAGGTCCGCCACTGCATTAGGACAGGTCCGCCACTGCATTAGGATAGGTCTGCCACTGTAGGACAGGTCCACCACTGCATTAGGACAGGTCTGCCACTGCATTAGGACAGGTTCGCCACTGCAGGACAGGTCCACCACTGCATTAGGACAGGTCCGCAACTGCATTAGGACAGATCCGCCACTGCATTAGGACAGATCCGCCACTGCATTAGGATAGGTCTGCCACTACATGATAGGTCCGCCACTACATTAGGACAGGTCTGCCACTGCATTAGGACAGGTCCGCCACTGCATTAGGACAGGTCTGCCACCGGAGAAGAAAAAGGTTCCCCAGCCAACTTATCAAAAGTATCAAGTGTTATATATCGTTGGAAAGAGCACGGAAAAATAAGAAGAATTTCCTTTGAACGGAGTCAATCGGACAAACAGTGTGGAAATGGCGGCCCCGGGAAGAAAGAGCAGAAGGTCAAATCTGCCACTCTATAAGGACAAATCCGCCACTCTACAGGGACAGGTCCGCCACTCTGCAAAAAATGCAAAAAAAATAGCAAACGTGAAAGAAAAGACCTGTTTGTGGGTCCCACCGGGCGTGCCAGAAATGTGATAGGTCGAATGTGAGCATTAGAAAATGAGCAACAAGTAAAAGAGTGCAAATAAACACTAAAACAACCTACACCTCAAGATTAGCCTAAGTTGGAAACAAAACAAGATAAAAGCAACAAATGAAACCTTATACCTTGCGTTGAGTCGATCCTTTGGTTGGCCCTTCGATCTCGGATGTGTATGCTCCTTGGATGGCAAGTAGATGCAAGCAAAACGGGGTTGTGAGGATGAGTGCAAGTGGATGAACACAAGAAAATGGCTAGGTAAGGGTTGAGAAACAAAATTGCAAGAGTTTGGCTAGCAAAATGATCTCCCCAAAATGGGAGAAAAGAGGGGGTATTTATAGGATTTTTGGAAAATCCTAGGAGAAATGGACGGTTGAGATTGATCCACCAAATATCAAGATGTAGGGCTAAGGTGAGTTGAGAATTCACAAGCCCTCACATCTTGACATGTGGCATGTGAGATAGCCCTAAAAGGTGAAGTGGACATGAGGTGGAAGGAGAAGGACATGACATGGAGAGGGGTACAAAGTACCTTGGGATTGGACAAGATCTCCTCATAAAGGAGGTACTTGTCCCCATGTGGGTGAGAGGACAAGTGGGGAATTAAAAATTCCTCAAATATCCTTATGGGGATGAGAGAAGGAATTTAAAATTCCTTAAATGCATTGGGGATTAAAAGGTGAATTAAAAATTCACATGGGGAAGGGAGATGCCTTGTCCAAAAGGAGAAAGCCTTTAATAAGGTTGACTAAGGACACATGTCATAAAGGACATGGGGAAGAGAAAAGGAATTTAATATTCCTTGAAAGAATAAAATGAATTAAAAATTCTTTGAGAGGTTGATTAGGCTAGTTAGTGAAGGATTAGAGGGTGGTTAGGTGGCTAAGAGAGATTAGAGGCCAACTTGCAAAAGTTGGAGGATGTGACACATCCTAATCAAGGATTAGGCATGTGCACGTCCTAATGATGGGATTAGAAGAAGGATTAGGATAAGATAAAAATGATGGAGGATGTGACATGAGGGGAATTAAATAAATGGAATATTTATTTAATTCAATTGATGGAAGGAGGATTAAAGAGATAAGGTATTATTGATTAAATACCTTAGGGATTTGGCAGAATTAAAGCTATTAATTAAATAATAGCAGTATTACTTAATTAACAAAAATAAGACGAAAGAGGATGAATTTGGATAAATTAAGTATCCAAATTTAGATGTCTACAGGGGCAGTCATTTGTGAGAGTCTTTTGAGCATGTACAAACATCATATGGTATGTTTGTGGTGTTGGATGTGAGAGTTAATTGTGGGAAGAGTGATTCTCAATAAGGCTCCTTGGAAAACCTAGGTTTGGTGGCTTGAGAGTGAGGGTTTAGTGGATTGGTAGCTTGGTGAGTGGTTGGAGCTCTGAAAATTATTAAATATTTAGGTTGGAAACCTATTTAATGACTTTCCATGGTGTTTTTCTTGATTGCAGGTGTTTGGGAAGGTGTCTCTTTGGAAAAGATGCCTAATTGGCCTAGTTGCCCCTTCAGTATAGTGGGATTTTGGATAATACATTGAAAAACCCATCTCTAGGCCTCCTGTGACCTTATGACCACTTCAAACACCATTTTGTAAGCGTACACATGCTTAATAATCCTTAATATTATGCTATCCCCAAACTTCACCCACTTTTAGTCTCTAAAACCTCAATTTTCTATTAAAAAATGTGCTTCTCTCAACTAAGGCTTCATGCCCAAACATACACGTGACCTCCCTAGTCCTTACAAACCTTCAAACACATCAAAACCCACCAAATCTCACTAAAACCAACTGATTCTAGCCTTCTTCAAAACAAATTCTTCAATCTGCTACTTCAACCCATGCCTTTTAGGCCTGAATTCATGCATTTTATACTTGATTGTCATTTGAATTGTCATTAATGAAATTATATATTAGCTTATATGTTTATCTTATATTCCTCTTGTAGGAGTAGGTGATGGAACACTTGAAGGAGTAGGTGTTGAAACACCTTAGGGAGGAGGTGTCGAAACACCTGAAGGAGATAAAGAAAAAGAGATGCCTAAAGAGGTATGTGTTTATTTTATTTTGTGTTTGGTAAATATGTTCCTATTACTGACAATTGTATGCTAACTTGTATCAATTTGATGTTTTTTTGTTCACCTATATAGATTGACATTGCAAAAGTTGGTATGATTGGTTCTTTAAGAGGGGCATATTCTAGGACTCATGACGGTTTGAAGAGACGTATATATACGAGGTAATCAAGATTTCAATTTTAGAGTTCAATTATAATTCAATGTATATTGATTTTGATGTTAATTATTCAATTTTAAATTATTTAATATAACTAATCTCAATTGTGGTTTGAATTTTT
Source organism: Sequoia sempervirens (assembly GCA_007258455.2). Classification (NCBI taxonomy): domain Eukaryota; kingdom Viridiplantae; phylum Streptophyta; class Pinopsida; order Cupressales; family Cupressaceae; genus Sequoia; species Sequoia sempervirens. The sequence goes on from VDFB02024106.1 coordinate 5,467, forward strand.
CTTGTGCAGTTACCTTCAGAACTAAAGAGTGCTTCAAAGAGGCTCCATTTTGATGATCCACCAGTAGTTTGGGATGAGATAAACATTTTGGCATGTATATTATGAATAGATATCGAGATGGCATATGGCACACTTTGTAAAACTTTGTTTGAGTTGGCATTGATACCATTTTTGTATATGGACATACACTTGATTATTGGATAATTTGATATATAGAAGTTGAGAATAAAATAATTTGTTTGTCATGTGCATGTTTAAACTATTTGAAAATTTAATCTTCAACAATGGTTAAATATCAATGTACAATATCATAAAAAATAATGGTTATATTATATATTTAACAATAAAAAATAATGAATAATGGTTAAATTATATCATATATTGCTTAGTTATATTATGGTTAAATTATATAGTTTAAACAACTTTGAAGACAAGAACAATTGTAAAGTTTAACATTTTAACTTTAAAGTTTAAATACACAAATGTCATTATCTCACACTACATATTTCATATTGCATTATCATTACATATTGAAATATAAAAAACATCATTGTTTTATGTTGATAAACATGCCAAAGTGATGCAGAACAGGGTGGAAACTCTCAACAAACCAACTACACTTTAATCTTCCTTCCAGACACAAAACACCATTGGACAGTCATGAGCAGGGTACATAAGCACTAAATCAACAATCATCTTCCAATGAAATTTTGAGGAAGCATAATTTGAAGGTGAATTAAGTTTGTGCAGGGTGAAATAAGAGTGTTTGAAAAGATTTTGAAGTTGAAGGAAGTCTAGAGACAGGTTTTTCAATAAACACCTACTTATTTGGTGAAAAATGAGGGTTTCATGAAAGAGTGTCTTAGCAAGCGAGTTTTGACTTAGTGGTTGAAGAATTTTTGGTTTTGGAGGCAATTTTGAAAACTATCCAATGGCATTTTGATTAACACATTGAATCACTTTGAGCTACGTTCAATTGACTGAATCCCTTAAGAGTTTGAATTGCAAAATGGTTGTAAACTTCAGCATGACGTTACTTAGACACCGTGAGGCTTAGAAACTGCTTGACAAAGCCTATGGGATCATATTGTGCCCCTCTACAATAACCTCTTTTGGTTTTCACTATCTCAAAGGCGTTCTCCTGTTGTAACGAGATTTTGCTTGGAGAAAAAGTTGTCAAATGCAAGTAGTGCAAAGTTGCAAAATGGTGCAACTTTCATTTTGGAACTTGTATGACCAAACTAACTATTTCAACACATCCAAGTGGGTATGTTTACGCTAGGCATGGTCCTCTTTCACACCCAAACGCGCTGCGTCACTCTGAGCTACATTCAACCAGCTAATTCCCTTAAGAGTTTAAAGTGCAAAATGGTTGCAAACTTCAGCATGACGCTACTCAAACACCGTGAGGCTTAGAAATTTTTTATCTAATCCTATGCGATCGTGTTGTGCCCCTCTACAATAACCTCTCTTGGTTTTCACTATCTTAGAAGCGTTCTCATGTGGCAGTAAGATTTCGCCTAGAGAAAAAGTTATCAAATGCAAATAGTGCAAAGTGGTGCAACTTTCGTTTTGCAACTCATGTGACCAAATTAACTATTCCAACGCATCCAAGTGGATACATTTATGCTAGGCATGGTCCTCTTTCACACCCAAACACGTTGAATCACTTCGAGCTACATTTAACTGACTAAATCCCTTGAGAGTCTAAAGTGCAAAATTGATGCAAACTTCAACATAACGTTACTCGGACACCGTGAGGCTTAGAAACTTTTCATTAGATCCTATGGGATTTTTTTGTGCCCCTCTACAATAACCTCTCTTGGTTTTCGCTATCTCAGAGGCATTTTCCTCTGGCGGTGAGATTTTGCTTGGAGAAAAAGTTATCAAATGCAAGTAGTGCAAAGTGGTGCAACTTTCATTCTGCAACTTGTGTGACAAAACTAACTATTCCAAAGTGTCCACATGGGTACGTTTATGCTAACCATGGTCTTCTTTCACACCCAAACATGTCGAATCGCTCTGAGCTACATTCAACCGACTGAATCCCTTAAGATTCTAAAGTGCAAAATGGTTGCAAACTTCAGCATGACATTACTCGGACACTGTGAGACTTATAAATTCTCATCTAATCATATGGGATCATATTGTGCCCCTCTACAATAAAATCTCTCGATTTTCACTATCTCGGAGGCGCGACGATATTTCGCCTGGGGAAAAAGTTGTCAAATGCAAATAGTGCAAAGTTGCAAAGTGGTGCAACTTTTGTTCTACAACTCGTGTGACCAAACTAAGCATTCCAACGCATTTGAGTGGGTATGGTTATGCTAGGAATGGTCCTCTTTCACACCTAAACATGTCGAATCGTTCCGAGCTACGTTTAACTAACTAAATCACTTAAGAGTCTAAAGTGCAAAATGGTTGCAAACTTCAAAATGACGTTACTCAGACACAGTGAGGCTTAGAAAATTCTCATCAGAGCCTATGAGATTTTTTTGTACCCCTCTACAATAACCTCTCTTTATTTTTTCTATCTCGGAGGCATTCTCCTGTGGCGGCAAGATTTCACTTGGGGAAAAAGTTGTCAAATGCAAGTAGTGCAAAGTTGCAAAGTGGTGCAACTTTTGTTTTGCAACTCATATGACCAAAATAACTATTCCAACGCATCTGAGTGGGTACATTTACGCTAGACATGGTCCTCTTTTGCAACCAAATGTACCGAATTGCTCCAACCTATGTTTAACTAGTTGAATCCCTTAAGAGTTTGAAGTGCAAAATGACTGCAAACTTTAGCATGACATTACTCAGCTACTGTGAGGCTTAAAAAATTATTTTCATAGCCTATGGGATCATGTTGTTCCCCTCTACAATAACCTCTCTTTGTTTTTACTATCTCGGAGGCATTCTCCTGTGGCGGCGAGATTTCGCTTGGAGAAAAAGTTGTCAAATGCAAGTAGTGCAAAGTTGCAAAGTGGTGCAACTTTCGTTTTGCAACTCGTGTGACTAAACTAACTATTCCAATGCATCTGAGGGGTACGTTTAAGCTAGGAATGGTCCTCTTTCACACCCAAACGTGTTGAATCGCTTTGAGCTACATTCAACTAGCTGAATCCCTTAAGAGTCTGAAGTGCAAAATGGCTACAAACTTCAGCATGACGTTACTCAAAAACCGTTATTCTTAGAAACTTCTCATCTAAACCTATGAGATCATGTTGTTCCTCTCTACAATAACCTCTTTCGGTTTTTTCTATCTTGAAGGCATTCTCCTGTGGTGTCAAGATTTTGCTTGGGGATAAAGTTGTCAAATGCAAGTAGTGCAAAGTTGCAAAGTGGTGCAACTTTTGTTCTGCAACTTGTGTGACCAGACTAATTATTCCAATGTTTATGAGTGGGTATGTTTACACTAGGCATATTCATCTCTCACACCCAAACATGTCGAATCATTCTGAGCTACATTCAACCGGTTGAATCCTTTAAGAGTCTGAAGTGCAAAATGGCTACAAACTTCAACATGATGTTACTCAGACATCGTGATGCTGAGAAACTTCTCGTCTAAGCCTATGGGATCATGGTGTTCCCCTCTACGATAAAATCTCTCAGTTTTATCTATCTCAGAGGCGTTCTCCTGTGGTGGTGATATTTTGCTTGTGGAAAAAGTTGTCAAATGCAAGTAGTGAAAAGTTGCAAAGTGGTGCAACTTTCGTTCTGCAACTCGTATGACCAAACTAACTATTCCAACATGTTTGAGTGGGTACGTTTATGCTAGGAATGGTCCTCTTTCTCACCCAAACGCGTCGAATTTCTTTGAGCTACATTCAACCAGCTGAATCCCTTAAGAGTTTGAAATGCAAAATGACTGCAAACTTTAGCATCACATTACTTGAAAATCGTGAGGCTTAGAAACTTCTCGCTAGAGCCTATGAGATCATGTTGTGCCCCTCTACAATAACCTCTCTCGATTTTTTCTATATCAGAGGCGTTTTCCTGTGGCGGCGATATTTAGCTTGGGGAAAAGGTTGTTAAATGCAAGTAGTGCAAAGTTGCAAAGTGGTGCAACTTTTGTTCTCCAACTCGTGTGACCAAATTAATTGTTCCAACGCATCTAAGTGGGTACTTTTATGCTATGAATGGTCCTTTTTTGCACCCAAACGCACCAAATCACTCCAAGCTATGTTCAACCAACAAAATCCCTTAAGAGTCTAAAGTGCAAAATGGTTGCAAACTTCAGCACGACATTACTCAGACACTGTGATGCTTAGAAACTTCTTGTCTAATCCTATGGGATCGTGTTGTACCCCTCTACAATAACCTCTCAATTTTCACTATCTCGGAGGTGTTTTCCTGTGGCGGTGATATTTCGCTTGAAAAAAATGTTGTCAAATGCAAGTAGTGCAAAGTTGCAAAGTGGTGCAACTTTCGTTCTGCAACTCATGTGACCAAAATAACTATTCCAATGCATCCAAATGGGTATGTTTATGTTATTCATGGTCCTCTTTCACACCCAAATGTGTCGAATCACTTCGAGCTATGTTCAACCAGCTGAATCCCTTAAGAGTCTTAAGTGCAAAATGACTGTAAACTTCAACATGACGTTACTCAAACACTGTGACACTTAGAAACTTCTCATATGAGGCTATGGGATCGTGTTGTGCCCCTATACAATAACCTCTCTTGGTTTTCACTTGGAAGGAATGTAAGCATGTCTAAGTCAAGAGCAAGTCCACCCAATCTTGACAAGGCATACACAAAGTTTGTCATGGCCATGGTCAAGGAAAATGTCTAAGATGATGCAAAGTTTGCTTGGGAAAGAAAAGCTATGTCCAAATTTCTGTCAAGACCACCCTTGGCTTTAATAATTCTTGTCCAAGACAAAGGTAAAGTCCGCCTAACTCAAAGCATACATGGAAAAGACAATGTAAAGTCGGCCCAGCTCAAAGCATACATGGCAAGGACAACTTAAAGTTCACCCCAAGCTGAAAATAAGAGATGGAAAACATATCTTGAAGTACGTCTTAGGCCAAGATCAAAGGGGACATCCAACACGTTAAGATGGTGCCTCGTCATCTTCCAACCAATCAATTTGTTCCGAGCTAGCATGTTTAGGTTCAATGAACCTGGCACTTCATAATGCAACAAATTTTTATTGTTGGTTTATATTTAGCAGAAGGACAAGTATCCCAAAATGTAATTTTCTCATTGGTTGAGAGGTATTTAGTTGTGACAAACCCTAATTAGGGTTTTATTTTGTAATCTTGGTCGTTGATTCGAAATCAATCTTGGTCATTGAATTGTATTCGAGGAGCCTATAAATTGAGCTCACCCCTCATTTGTAAAACATGGGAGCATCCATCACATACTACCAGTTAACTACCTTGTCTATGCTTTCGCTTACTATTATGCTTTGATAGATTTTTTCCAAGCATCCATCACTTGTCCAAAATCACTTCTTGTAGGTTCTTAGCCATAGTAGCAAGACAGTGAACTGTTTGATAAAATGCTTTGGTGGACATGTATGAAAAATGTGGTAGCATAGACAAGGTAGTAAACTATTTGAAAAAATGCGTCAAAGAAATGTGCTCTCATGGTGATGGAATACCATGACAATCCAGGGAATTTGCTTGTCATGGCATTCCATCACTATGAGACCACATTTCTTTGAGGCATTTTTTCAAATAGTTCGCTATCTTGTCTATGCTTTTGCTTACTATTACGCTTTGATGAATTTTTTCCAAGCATCCATATAGCTTGTTCAAAAGCACCTATTTTAAAATTTTAGCCATAGCAGCAAGGTAGTGAATTGATTGATAAAATTCTTTGGTATACATGTATGAAAAATGTGATAGCATAGACAAGGTAGTGAATTGTTTGAAAAAAAATCCTCAAAGAAATGTGTTCTCTTGGTGATGGAATGCCATGACAAGCACATTGAGATCACATTTCTTTGAGGCATTTTTTTGAATAGTTCACTGCCTTGTTGGTGTAGGAGCACCAAGCCTCTTGATATGGTACTGAATGGTCATGGATGGAATTGTGGTTAAGATAGGAGAATTTGAGTTTTTTTTTGTTTCAATAAGGTCTACTTAGACCATTCTCATGTTTCCAAAATGATTTAGAGTTTTCATTTGATAATTTGGCCATAACTTGTAATCATGTTAAAAGTTGTCAATATGGTCAAATTTTGTCAAGGTAATTAGAATAGGAAGTCATTTAAGAGGGTCTAGGGGATTAGGAAATAATAAAGAGTCGGAAGGAGGAAAATGTCAAATTTGTAAGTTGCATAAATGCAACAAATTTGAAAACCGACGACTACCTCCTTTGAAAAGTTGTTACTTGGTAGTTATAGATGTTGGGAGAAGTTGGATTTGAATGTAATCATTATAAAATCCTAAAAAATGGCTCGTGAAAGGTTGTTGAAGGTAGTTTGAAGACTGTACACATTTTGTTTTCATGAAATACAACATTCTCAACAACTTTTTTCCTATTTTTCTAAACTTTGAAGGCTTGGTACAAACCCGTACAACTTGCCTTTTCTCTAAATTTTTTTAAATGTTGTAGGTACATGTGTTGGCTCTCTAATGCTTCAGATTTGAGGTCTTAATCATGCAAATTGAGGGAGAAATCTTTTTTTTTGGGATTGCTCATTTACCTTGTTTTGGGGGTTTTAAAAGGGAACAAAATGGGTTTCTAAGACTTCCATCCACTGTATAGTCATGTAAACTTAGTGTATAGGCTTAGATAGGTGAAATAAACATGTACACATCTTTGTTTGTGCAAGGAAGGCATATTTCTTGATTTTGGTGAGTCCCTAGGGTTGTTTCCATTGGAAAATGCATGAATTTAATGGGTACATACCTGAATCTGATGATGGGGTGTTAGGAAAAGTTATCTTATGAACTTTTAAGCTTGTGGGGGTGAATTCAAGGGTGTTTGACTAGGTGGAAAGTTTGGGAAGGGCCTAGAAGTGTCTTTTTTAATAAACCCTCATCAAAAGTGCACAAAACAAGGGTTTTTGGGTTTGGTGTGGAGATGGCCGTACAAATGAAATCTAATGGGGGATTTTGGGGTTTGATAACCTGCCCATTGCTTCCCTAAAGTCTCAGAGTTTTTTCACAAGTTTAAGAGGGGGGTCCTTTGTAAAATTAACCTATTTAGAGGCCTAAAATGGTGAGAAAGTCAATTTTGTCAAATTTGTTCCAAAGGAGTCATATGAGGGGATAAGATATGTTTTGTAACTCGGTAATGGGTGTCTGAATCATCCTTTTTTTGTCAATTGTTTTGGGAAGTTGTGGAGTTAAGTTCCTAAAAATGGGTTTGCACTATTATTAGGCTTGCAAGGGTGAAAGTGGGAAATCCTACCTCTAATTGATTTCAAAATTTGGGAGTTGTTTGGATTGGTCCAATAGATCCTTTTAATCTTGTTAGATGCGTCTTGAAGGAAAGTTGACACTTTGAGTGGCTGTGGGTCTCTTGTATCTACATCACTTGTTTATGCTATTGCATCTTATTATGCTTTGAAAGATTTTTTCCAAGCATGATCCATAGCTTGTTTGCAAGCACCTATTTTAGGCTTTTAGCCATAGCAGCAAGGCAGTGAATTGTTTGATAAAATGCTTTGGTAAACATGTACGAAAAATGTGGTAGCATAGACAAGGCAATGAATTGTTTGAAAAAATGCCTTAAAGAAACATGGTTTCATGGTGATGGAATGGCATGAAAATCCATAGCAATTTGCATGTCATGGCATTCCATCACCATGGGACACATTTCTTTCAAGCATTTTTTTCAAGCAATTCATTGCCTTATCTATAGTATTGCTTGCTATTATGCTTTTGATAAAAAATTTCCAAGCATCCATAGCTTGTTTGAAAGCACTTGTTTTATGCTTTTAGCCATAGCAACAAGGGAATGGACTGTTTGACAAAATACTTTGGTATACATGTATGAAAAATGTGGTAACATAGACAAAGCAGTGAACTTTTTGATAAAATACGTCAAAGAAATTTGGCCTCATAGAATGCCATGATAACAAAATGCAATTGGCAGCTGCTCCTACTTATTAGTTATGCAATGTGAAGTAATTGCATGATTGCTTAGGTTGACTTTGTAAAAACTATATTGTAATTGAAATTTTGTCATCTATCAACATCTAGTTATTAGTTATGCAGTGTGAAGTAATGCTTTGACTTTGAAAGATGTGCAATAAAATGTAATCAACGATATGAATATAAACTACAAAAAAATATTTTTTACAATTCATTAGTTAAAATCTTTATTTTATTTTCTCTCTATATCTCTATATGTTATGGAAATACCTTTCAATTTCAAAATAAATAGATTTTATCTCTTGTTCTACATTTTTTTACGTTTTTTTTAAATATGATTTTTTTCTGACTTTTTAAAAAACGCTTATACTTTTGGTTTGTCAAAATTTTCCCTGAAAGATTTTTGTTGCTATGCATTGGAAGCATGAAGCATACATGTGAATACACACACTATATGTGAAGTATACATGTGAATAAGTGAAGCATACATGCAAATAAGTGAGGCACAAGTAATTGAAGCATTCCAAAGGATACAAACCACCAGGAATGGAGCTTATTTACACAATACGCTTTAAATGGGGTTTATTGAGCAATCAACAATAATTAATTAAGCATTAGATGTAAACAAAATCAATGCCTACAACATTCAAGCATACGATTTACACAATACACATGATAACATCATTCAAGAATAATAGTAGCAAAATAAGATTTTTTTAATCAAAAAGCCGTAAGGTATAAAATGATATATATTGATAAAAGTATATACAATATATCCAAAAAATCCATACAGGCTTAGTACAAAGAAGCCATATTATGGACATAAAATATCATGTATATATCACTTGTACAAAATATATGTTCCAAAATGCCACATAGGCATACAACAAACGACCCTAATACAATCATTTCCCTCTAGGGGAAGGAAATAGATCCCGTACTACCTTTGAAATTCAGCTAGATGGAGTGACTGTTGGTTCTCTGGTCTTTCGAACATGCTTGCTAGTCCTTTGCTCTTCACTTTGGACCTTCAACTGATACAATAAAATGTAAAGATGTTAATACACAAAAATTGAATTGTGGAATGACATATAACAAAATATAATCACTTACTGCATACAGATAGTCATCATTCACATTTACATCATTACCACATCCACAATCTAGAGTGATAACCACCTGTAGCAACCATCAAGATAGAAATTAACCTACACAAAAGTATCGTGAAAATTTTCTATAATAGACCATAAAAGAGAAAATATAATGTCAAATCGATTAATCGGTTGCATACCTCTCTCTATGGATCAGAACTAGCTATTGTTGTAGCAACTCTGTGGTCCATCATGCCACCAACATCACCAGGGTTGTCTGATGTCAACATCTACAAATGGTAAATGAAAGAGTAAATGGTAGGGTGAACTATTAAATGTTAATGGGATGGGATTAGGAAGGAATAAAGGAACAAAAAGTGAATTAGGAGAAGATAATGTGACACGATCAAGGAATACAAATGCAGTGTTTGTGTTTCTCATCAATTTTTTACATTTGTATATGCAAAATTATGAAAACTAGCTAACATTGTTTTACAACAACATTATTGAATAAAGGCTACCTAAGTGTAAGGTCCTTGAGGAAATGAATTGCGAGGTGTGGAGGTCGAAGGTCCACCAGGAAACTATTTGAAATTTCCAAAGCATGCTATGAGACAAACATTCAAATATAAAATTCAATTGTTCAAATGCAATAATAATATCTTTAATGCTAGTTGTATACCTATGGACTCAACGTCGAGAATGAATAAGGGTCTGTAGGAATGGGGCATGTCTCATGAACACTCCAACCCTGAAATTTCATCAAATCAAAATTCTACTAATTTACTTATTCTTAAATTTCAAAATATAATATAATAAACAACACAAATTAACTTGTTGAATTTTACCTGATTGTCAATGCCGAATGTATCATTCAGTAAATCATCTATGAAATTCATCACCTCTGCAATTGATGTAGGTTGTGTAGCTACATCCCAAGCACTCTGATAATTATACATGCAAATTGCACCACAAGCACCACAATGGTGGGGTGGAGCTCGGGGCCTACAGGTCTCCTCCACACCAAGCTCTACTAGAGGCCTCACACACTGTAAAATGGTTTGGGTGAGTAAGCCAATCGAATCCAACATGTCCACCTCTACACTATCCTTAACAATGGAAGGAACGACGACATGCTCCACGATGGGTCTGGCCAAGGGTCTCAATGCCAACCGTGGATTACGTCATGCAATAGGTCTATCATGTGTGGAGCCCCCACCTCTACCTTGAAAGTCTAAGATGTCAAAATAATTTGGCATCTTATTGAGGATAAACTCGCAATAGAGTTTCCTTAAAAAGTATTGTGGTACCTCATGGTTATTACATGAAGGTTGGTCAAATACCATCCACCACCACTCCAAAAATTTATTTTTAATTAACTCATGGTGGCACGAATGGATGGGGAACCTCATGCATGTATGAGATAAAGGTATGTTGGTTTTCGGATATGTAAATAGGGCACACAAGTCAGATTTGCTAATTTTTTGTTTTTAACATCTGCATATGACAAACCTTTAGCATAATATTGTCTCATCTCATGCCTCTTATTTGACCAAAAATTTATTTTCTCGCTCATTTCTCCTACATGAGATACAATTGACTTCAATGATTTAGCAATCCATCTCCTGTAAGGGTGGGTTTCGACATGCTCAGTTAATCTTCCAATTAATTGTTCAATGTCTCTTTTATTGTTTTCAATTTGATTTAGAATATTTTCTTGTGTTCCTTGAGGATGCTTATGAATTGATGGAGGTGTTTCAGGTTGTTCTTGAATAGGAGGCTCTTCCTGAGGGGGCGACTGTGAAGTCTCAAAGTTTCGAGGTGGAGATTCATTACCTGATAATTAGAATAAAATTTTATTATAAAACCTATTTCAATCTGCATTCTAAATCAAATTTGAAATAAATAGAATAAAAATACATACCTCTTTGTAATCTTCAACGTCTTTGATGTGTTGGTGGCATCCTTGTGAAAGATAGCAAGCTAACGATGCAAATAATGGATGATATTTGGCGAGCGCGAGTTGCAGACCTCAAATCCTCCAATCGAAGTCATGGGTTGAAGAGAAATGAGGGTTTGAAACACATTTTTTTCCTTTATTTAGCTTTTCAATTTGGCACATGCCAAATGAATCCGAGTCATTTGGCCCTAAATTGTGTCATAGATTGGTGCACTTACCCAAATGCTTGAGTCCCTTTTGTCCATATTCCACCTCTTATATTAAAAAAAGTCAAAAAGGTCCAAAAAAAAGAGAGAAATCCCTTCGTCTAACGGTGAAAACTTGGTAAACATGCGCCCTAGATAAGTGCCATGATGAAAACCTGGCAAACAGGCATTATGTGTAGGTTGATCTTCTATGTCACTTACACTTGGGGGCACAATGTCTCATCTATCCAACCTATCATTTTCATATCATATCATTCTTAGCCATCATACCTACCTATCATATTTAAGTTTTCTCATCCTCCCTTCTTCCTTTTGATCTTGATGAAGCTATAGGGGGAAAAAGTGTTGACACGTGTTTTGGATGTCTCTTGGAATACCTTATCCCTTCCAAGCAACCCCTTCATTATCCACCTTATCATCCTATTAGCCTAAGCTTTGTCATGTCAAATCATAACTACAATGGGGCATGTTATTCCTATGTGACATAGTCCTTGAGATCACATCCTTGCTCTCTTACGCATACATCCATTCCATCGATTATCACCTATTTATCCTGCATCCACCTAGACTTGGTCCCCCTCCTTGTCATTGGTCTCTAGCACAAAGGCTACACAAATTGTCATCCATTAACATTCCAAAACATCTAAAAAAAATACAAAAAAATGGTAAAAAGTCTTGAAAAAATACAAAAAAATCAAAACATTTCAAAAATCCAAAAAAATAAAAACATTTCAAAAAATAAAAATAAAAAATTCTAAAAATCTAAGAAAAACAAAACATTTCAAAAATAAAATAAAATAAAAACATTTCAAAAATCCAAAAAAATAAAAACATGTCCAAAACACAAAAAACATCCAGATAACACTAAAAATCCCAAAAATAGAGTCAAAGTTAGTCAGTCCATGTCATTGTCGAACTACATTCCCTCTATGACTAAACGTAGGCAAGGCCATTTGTCAATGAGCCCCTGAGGTCACCAAGGTTGGCCCTTTAGGTTTTGTCACGTCAGACACAATAAACTGGACATTGTCTACAAAGACACAAATAGTCATCAAAACATCTGACAAGTCACGTATCAACAATATAGCACGCCAACGACATCACTCAATCAAACCAAATGAACTATCAAAATAGTTAAACCATTAACTAGTCAATTTATGTCTTATACAGGATGTGTCCTTCTTGAAACCAGACATTGTCATTTAGTCAAACGTCGTCATTTGCCTTATATAGGTGGTCACATGGTCGAAACCAAACCTGGCGTCTTATATGATATGTGTCTTTCCTAAAACCAGGCTTGTCAAACAATTAACTCGCCAATCACTTAGTTAATTAACCGTCAAACAAATCAAATTTTGGCAAACACTCTAACTGGTTGTTGACATTGTGGCTTGTCTTGTCTTATCTTTCTTTTGGAATTTGTTTGTGAGTCAAGTAACTAGTTCCTCAAGGATGTCCCATGAAGGATTTAGAGGAGCGATGATGTCTCTTGACTCTTTTCTTTGACTACTGTCTATGGATTGTCTTGGCAAAAAGACTGGGGCAACTTAGCCCTTAATATGAGTTGGGACATTCCTTGTCTATGACTGTCTATTTTTCACAAGTGGATGACCTTGCGCACCTTGGTCTATGTCATACCATGGTGTTTGTTGTCAATTTGTAACATTTTACCACTCGGTGATAATTAATGCAACACCTATTAGTACTTTGGAAAAATATTGAAGGTTTATTTCTCGTCTTACCATTCCTCTTTTCTACTCTAACATATCTTCTAGTCCACATCCTCATCATTCTTGTCTATTTCCCCCTATCCTTTTGTTCCTCATCTTCTAGTCCTTTCATCCATTTTGAGAGCCCACTCATGTTCTCTGAACTCGATTGTCCTCTTGAGGAGGCATACTGTTACCTCCTTGTCATCCTATTTTTGACTTGTTTTCTTTGTCACAATGTGATAAACTGCATTATGAGAAAGAGAGGCAAAATGTAGACACATAAAATTGACCTAGGCCTGCGAACTTTATTTTCTCCATATTTCTTCCTAACATAATTAAAATATTTAATTGTCATATGGTCCAATTCAACTATTAATTAAATAATTCTTAATTATTTAATTAATTCATGTCTTTTATTCTTCCTGACTATTTAAATAAATAAATTACATTTATTTTATTTAAATACGTCGCTAACGTCTTATGTCCCTCTATAATTAAATAGATTTATAAATTTATTTAATTATCACTTCTCCACTATTTCTTCCTGATTATTTAAATAAATACTTATGTCCTCTTATAATTAAGTAAATTCCTATAATTTATTTAATTATTATCCACTTTGGCTTTTTCTAATTTTAAATAAAGTCATTTATTTAAAATTGTCCCACTTTCTAATTTTCTCTTCAAGTAAATAATTTAAATTAATTGTTTACTGTCGCATAGTCCCACCACTTTTGAGTTAAATTAATTTTTAATTCAAAAGGTCAACTCAGTCTTTAATTCAAATAATTTTAAATTATTATTTGAATCTCCAGCTTTTTCTCTTGTCACATGAACCTTGTCCCTTGATTTGATTTTTCTAAAATTAAATCTCAACCCTCCATTTCAAATTTTAACCTAATTTTGCACTAACCCTAATTGTTGGTTGTCACATGCAATTTCAACCTTTGATCTTAGGGCTTTCTCAATTTTCAATCCTGACCATTCATCCAAAATTTCCCTTTTTTTATAAAAAGGTAATGTCAACCTCATTTGGGGACTTTTTTTAATCTCCTGACTTCATCACTTTATCGTCTCACACTTCATGCTTCAAAATTTAGGCTTCCACACTTCTTCATGCTTGTAGAAATCTGAGTACACTTGCATTTCAAGTCAAAATCCTTCAATATTTGCTTAGGTCTTGTCATAGTCATAGTTGTTCACAAAAAATCTGAGGGCAAACATCATTTTGCAGCAAATGGAGAAGGGCAATGAAGGTCAATAATGGAGGGCATGAAGGCTGTTTGGTAAAATTGTTCTTTGTTTTATGCTATTTTCCTCCTTTGTACTTCATTGTTTAGCTAGGGTTTACTTTCTGCATTCTATTTTATGCTAACCTAGATTTTACCCTAGTTACAAATGTCAACACAATTCAGTATGTTGTAGATTGTGCATGTATAATTGAGATGTTGTGAGTACATGGAGCTATCCTTGTGATGTTGTAGATGATGAGTTACTATGTTTTTTTGAAAAAAATAATAAAGAGTGAAGTCAGAGTTATGTATGGGATTAGAATGTGCTCCGGTATGTGCTTCATGTTTCTTTTGTGTTGATCCTATGCTCGTGAAGATTCGAAGGTTTGTTGTAGGTGATTTTTTGGTGTCATCCTTTAATTTGTAGCTTCTGGTTTGATGGAGTGTGAAAGTTGTGTTCACCAGTATGTGAACTATTTTGATAGAGTTGGTTATTTATGGACTAGGAGAAATGTTTCTTCTCCACAGTCCTTTGATGTTTTGTTTCAAGTCTTGCGGATTTGGAATATGTCTTGTAATGGTGTTCTCTGGGTTTTGGAAAAGATGTTTGTGGTTTGGTGATCCAAAAGTTGAGTTTCAGAATTGTTGTGTGGGTCTGTATAGTCTGGATGGAATGATGGAAGGTGTTATGTGTTAGAAAGTTGTTGCACCTACTGCAGATGTATTTGGAAGTATCTAAGGTGTGTTCTCATGCATGATGAAGCATGTTGCATCGTCCACGTGTTGTCTTCTTGCTGGGAAGAGTGTACTTCAATGTTCATTTGTTTTTTTATTAGGTTTTTCTGACCTGGTGTTTACACTTCATATGAAGAATTAAATTTAATTAAGGAAGCATGTGGTGGATCTGAGACATTGCTTTTGGTCTTGGTTAAGTGTTTAATTGGTCCACTCTCATTCCTTTCCACCGCGGGAATGTTGAGTTGCTGACCTAATTTGAATTTATGAAATGAAGCATATGTGGCTGACCTTGGAGAAAGTTTCTAAGGTTGAAGATGGTATAAATGCAAGTCAAGTTGTGAAGGTTTAGATGATACACAGGTAACAAAGTAAGCCACAAGTGAAGAGAAAAGTTGTGCAAAATTGAGTTGAGGCAACAATACTTTATTGTGTTAGATTCCTAAAGTTAGTGAGCTGAAGGTTTTTGCAATCTTCTAATCAAGGATGTGGATGTGTGTAAATTGTTGTGGTGGACCTTTTTTTTCTTTTGTATCAGTAGGCAGTGAGCCTCCCTATTGGATAGTGTAGACATCGAAAATATACAAATTGATATTGCACACTCGATCCTGATCTACTAACATTGCTTCATCCTGAATTATCCCTCTATCTAACCATTTAATCAAATAACCTTATTTGATTAAAGTCATCAATATTCTCCTTTTAATTAAATAAATCCCTCGATTTAATTAAATCATCATCTCTGTGTAATTAGCTAGGTCATTTCATCTTCCTATCTTTATTTAGTTAAATAATCAATATTATTTGATTAAATTTCTAAAGTTCATCTAATTAAATAAAATAAATCAAACATTTATCTAATTTAATCTAACATCACCCCCTTTGGTTAAATAAATAAAAAATATTTATTTAACTAAGTCTTAATCATTATTCCTCTCTTTTTGATTTAAATTAATCTAAAAATCTAAATCAAATTGTCAAATCAGCTAAATATCCCCTTAAATTAATCAAATCCTGATTAATTAGCCGATAGGCTCTTTATTGTGGGCTTTGCCCATGGAAAAGTCTCATGCCTGAGAGAAATTGTCTCACGGCATCGGAAGAATTATCTCAGGCGTCTGAAAAGTTTGTTGGAGAATTCCCGCTGCCCACGACTTTAAGACTGCACTTCACATGTTAACAACACCTCCTCTTTGATATCCTGCTAAAAAACTCCACTTAAACTGCACTTAACAACTCTGCACCACTGTGGTAACCTCATCGCCATTTTGCTTTCAAAAATCTCTCGCATCTCTCGTTTACTGTCATTGTGCTTTTACTCTCATTTACTATGAATGGATTGAAGCAGCAACTAAAAGAATCTTGAGGTAAATCACTTCCACAATTTCTTATATCTCCTATACCCAATAAGGGTATATATAATATAATATGTATACTGAAGGATTCTTTGTCTGATTAAAGACTATTTTATTGATTTGTCTGTTCTAGAGTTTTGAGTAATTTTGGTACACAAGTCCACGTTACTGTTAGTGCTATTATTAGTTTAAGTAGTTGACTAGTTAAAATTGGGCCCATAGTGGCATGCCCATCTTTTGTTTTATGTGAACAATGGCCAGGAAATTGGAAAATTAAAGGCGTGTTGAACAAGTCCCCTTGTGTAGATTAAATCACAGAGCCTGTTTGTATGGTAAATTTGGATCTACCCATCAATCCTGAAATTTAACAGCAGCAGTACAAATTTTTTTATTGGTTAACAAGAAGGTATAGGGAAGCTTTTAGCTCGAGCTTTAGGCAACAGTTTCATTTACCATCATAAAGTCTAATTCTATGAATGTAGTTTCATTTATGTGTGTCAACAATTTTCTATTATGCAGAATTTCCCTTGGTGCAGAAGAAAATTATCGACTTTTTTAGAATTCAGCGGCCTCTTAAATTTTTTTTAGATACTTACTTTCCCTTATGTGAGATAGAAGGGGGAATTATTTCAAAATTCTTTGGTTTTTATTACAGAATATAGATCATTGTTTCTAAAGTATATAGTACAACTTTTTGAAATTGTTGTCGCATATTGGTTGAGTAATTCCATTCAGATTTTGTTTGAGGGAACATAATAAGTATTTTATTCTTGAAAAAGCTCATGAAAAATCCCAACCACTTCTTGCAAAATCTTGTAAGCTCAATCCATTTGTAGGAGAACCCCATGTTGTTCTGGGTCATACATATGTTGTTCTCAGGAATTGTATTCATTTGTCTCACACCTGAAAATAAATTTTGAATGGTTGAAACGCCTATAAGTTGAACCAAAAAAAATTCCCGGTGGTTGAAACTCTCTCACACCTGAAAAAAAATTTGATCTCACATTTAATACCTTTCATTGTCAATCTCCAAATCAGATTGGATATCATTCGCAAGCCAAAAAATCTTGTCTCCAGCTCATGAATCTAAGTAGCCCTAAAATCCTGATATTTTTAGATTTTGTTTACTGTGAATAGATTAAATGCAGCAGTTATAGTGAGCTTGGTTTTGGTTTGTCTGTGTAGGAAATGTCTCATTGGCATCTTGGACAGCATGACACAATTTGTGCAGAGTATTGAGGTAAGTCGCTTGCCATGGTTTCAGTAAGTTTAATTTTTTTGGAATATGTGCACTACCAAATCATTTTTCTTTGTGTTTAAGCCTCATTCAAAGCTCTTTGGTAGTTTTTGTTGCCATTGGTGACTCCAGTGTACCCGTGACCATGCTTGCACATGACTGTGTCTCACAACATGATGCGAAGGTATCGAATGCAAGTCAATCAAGGCAATAATTATTTATTCTATTTGCTCTTCTGTTTGTTTTGAAACTGCAGGCATTGGATGTGCAAGTTGCCTTATTTTTTACCTTGAATTTAATTTTTTAATTTGAGGAATAGTTGGATGGGATTTTTCTTCTTGAGTAGAGAAAGAAAATTCAGAAAATATTGCCCCCTGAGAGAGTTGCAGTGAAACATATTAGAACAGGGGAGGATATTCAGGTGCCCAAGAGATTGGTTGCAATCTTTTTATTCATGACCATGGAAGATTTTATAGACCAGTTGTTTAGTTTCCAGGATAATTTATTTGATAACAATAATGGGAAGCTTGAGTGGTCAAGAAATAATACAATTGGAGTACTCTGTGGCTAGGAGATGGCAAGCCAGGGCTATGGATGAATTCTATTTCCATAATGGGTGCTCTTTATAATTTGATTGTAAGGGAGGAGAACCTCTTTCAAAGAGAAGAGCAGAGAAAGATGGGAAAGGTCAATGGAGAGAAGCTTAACCTGATGGGTTTTGAAGAAATAGAGATTGTGATACCCCCTTTGTTTGATCACTGCAGCGCTGTGTTATCTCCAATAGATCATATCACTGCAAGAGAATTGTATTGGGAAGTTGTTTGTATGGCTCCTGCATAAAAAGCTCATGAAAAATCCCAACCACTTCTTGCAAAATCTTGTAAGCTCAATCCATTTGTAGGAGAAACCCATGTTGTTCTGGGTCATACATATGTTGTTCTGGGGAATTGTATTCATTTGGGTCTTATAAAGTAAAAACTAGCTTTCAACTTCTCAGACTCTTACTGGTTTGGCTAGACCCAATATCTATAGCTATTATTATGAACTGCAATTGTATCTGATGTTTTATGTTCTTTGTACAGAATATTGAGGTAAGTCACTTGCCATGGTTTCGATGATTTTTATTTTTTGGAATCTGTATGCGTGCGACTGGATCATCTTTTTTCTGTTTTATTCCATTCTAAAACAATTCTGTTATTATTTGTTAAATTAAGGTATTGGTTCTGTGGTTTTATTTAATTTTTCAAATTGAAGATGTAAATTCATAATAGTTTCTCTTGCTATTCACTTGCAAGTTGAAAGTGACCTCTCTCCAAAAATGATACCACTTTTTCCAGCTCTATCAAGCATATTAAATAAATTAAGGAAAATGTCTCATTTAATATGGCACTACTGTTACAACTGATGTAGCTTATCACATTTTAGAGCTCAAGGCAGCCAAAAATCAATCTTTTGTGTTCGAAGAGTTTGATAATTGATTGCAAAACTTGTCAGCATCAAGGTCGATAATTTTTATCATCTTGTTTGATGACCAACATTGAGGACGTTAAGTTAAGGTATTCTATGACAATGCAGCAATTGATTTTGATCTGCTTACAAACATCAAAGCATATTCATTTGGATGCTTTTTTCAATGTCTTTTATACCACATAATTTTTTTCTCTTAATTTACAAGGAATTTCCAAAAAATAAGCCTTTTCTTAAAAGCAGAATTAAAAGCTCATACCTTTATTATATCATCAGTAACCTCAGGTAATGATGATGTAAATATTATTTCTCTTGCATTTCTTGCCTGGCCATAAGACAGCCAAAGTTCATGTGAGTAAACATAATATTCAGTTAGATTCAAAGCAAGCATTCATTCTCATGACCAAATCAATAGACTGTAAAGAGGAAGAGGTAGATTTGGCATCTAGAGAAAACTAAGTTGGTGGTCCAGATGCTATGTGCATGTGGACATAAAACTTCCATTAATGCACCTAATGTGCATCAGATCAAAATGGTTAAATCGTGTAGATAAACTTCTAACTCAAGAAATTTGAAATTTGTTTGATAAAAATAAGATTAACTATAGGCTGCTATGCTGCATAATTTACATTCAAATGGTACCATCGAAGTCATAGGCATCATCATTGCTCCAAAAATATTGGATACAATTAATGTGTTCTTTCTCATATACCAATATCCTGGCATTTTTAAGTCCACTGTTTAGAATGGATAGACTCATTGGAGCTACTTGTTGTTCCCAGTCTGTATGTGAAGTTACCAGTAGTAGTAAAATTGCTTGTATACAAAATCCACAGATAATTCCAAGCCATAGTCCTTGAAATATCCATAAAAATTTGGTATACGAAACAAATTAAAATATTAAAAAGTAATATTCTATTCCTTTGTTAGTAAACACCAATGTTTTGCCTACAACCTATAGAGACTTATGTGCTTTCTGTACTCTTGCTAAGAGGAAACCAAGTGGGAAACATTTGAACAAGTCTCTTACATGTTTATTACTTTGGCAATTGCATAATGGTTTTATAAGTTATAATACAACCAAGTCAAGCTTGTGATGGAAAATAGTTTGCATCTACCTATCAGATCAAATTTAGATGAATCATAGTATACAATTATGTAGCAACGAAGTCTAGCCAATGAGATGTTATATGAGGTTAGATTTATGCCTACCCATTTTGAAACGAACAGACTACCATTCTCACTATTACCCGTGACTGCTTCATAGGATGCCTTATAACAGGGGAACTAATTATATTATCAAACTGCCAATTGAATGTCAGAACTAGAATTTCAATAACTGTTTTATTTTTAGAATGCAGGGTTTTTATCATTTATCT
This sequence comes from Sequoia sempervirens, assembly GCA_007258455.2. NCBI lineage: Eukaryota > Viridiplantae > Streptophyta > Pinopsida > Cupressales > Cupressaceae > Sequoia > Sequoia sempervirens. Next base: position 25,883 of record VDFB02024106.1, read on the forward strand.
GTGAAAGATCTTATTTTGATAGCTTTTTATCTATCTCTTAAGCATGAAAACATAAATTTCATAGCTTTGTAAATCAAATCAATGGGGAAAGTTTAATTGACCCTACCACCAGCATGTTGTACAAAGGCCAAAAAGATAGCTATAGGAATGCCAACCATGTAGTATGCCCCAAGATTAACATAAGCACCAACTTTTTGCCACCTGCATCCTCTAGCAATGCTTGAAATATTATTTTTAGAAAACCATTACTTAAACAAAAATTGTTTTCGCAGTGTTTATTTATGCCATCATGACTTTAAGTAGAATATAATTGCCCCAACTATGACTATTGAGGGTAAAACTTAACCTGAAAGAGTGCCTTGGATTGCATCCAAAATTGAGGAGGTTGCTAGCAGTGGGATCATGCTTGCAACATAATCAATGACCTCCTTTTCATTGATGTAAGCATAGCCCCAAACATTTCGTATAAAGAATAAAAGACATCCTACCATGACTGCTTATGTGATTGACATAAAGAACACTACATAAACTGCTAAGTGTGTATGATTTTGAAGGTGTACCCTTAAACAAACCACTACAAAGATTAACACCCTTAAACAATCTACTACAAAGATCAACCCTTAAACAAACCCTTGCATATGACCATGCCACTACAAAGATCAACCCTTAAACAAACCCTTGCATATGACCATTCAAGGAATTGCAGGAACCAAAAATTCTTATCTTATTTCTTGCATAAGAAATGCACTTCAAAAGTAAGCTACTTCAACAAAAGAGACAATTTCTTGCTTGATCAAATATGGTCAGATGATACTGCAGAGTTTGTAGATCCAATTAAATACATACCACTTATGTAAAGGTTGATCTACACAATAACAACAAGATCGATTGTTTCTTTTGTTATGGGAGTCTCTCTAGATTTATGCAACAACATAGAGAAATTCATTGGGTCGCAACAAAGTGATTTTTTTGATATCTCAAGGGAACTGAACACAATGGACTAAAATTCCCCAAAGCACAATATTTCAAATTAGTTGGATGTAAAAATTAGCAACATATAGCTAAAATATTGCCCAACTATAGAACAACCAGCAAACATCTTGACCAAAGTGCTTGGAAGAGAAAATAAAAAAGTTGAAATATTCAAAGACATACTTGGTCTCACGACACCACCTTTGGATTAAGGGGGGAATGTAACACTATTGTACATAATTGTTTTTTTTGGATGACTTTTACCTTGGATTGAGCTAGGTGAGACCACAAATGGGGGACCTCATCCCCAGCATGCATGCATTGCATTAATACGAATAGTTTAAACCCATGAGCTTAGTAGCCCAACAAGAGCACAAAATCTGCAAGCTCACCAGCCCAGCAAGTGTTTGGAGCACAAAGTCACCGACATGTACACCATCAACTTCAATGCAAAGGTTCAAACCCGCAAGCACAATGGATCAGCGAGGGCACAATGCTCACACTCACAATGGCCCAATGGGGGTTTGAATCTTGGTGGCTGCAAGTTACAACAACAATGCTACAATTTAACCATCACACTATGCCATGAATGGCCTATTGTACATAATTTTTAATTGTAGGCATTAAATGTAATGAAAATATTTTATGTTATTATTACTTAAATACAATCGAAGAACAACAATCATTGTGAAGCTGAATTGAACATTCATGTTGATAAATATCTTCTTTGTAACATCATTTGAAATTATAATGAGAATTGGGTTTCACTCTTCTATTTTCAAATTCATTTGTAGTCTGATTTCTGGCTTGACTCCTTTTACATTTGTAACATAAAGTGTTTAAAGTTTGTTTTGACACATAATTTGTTTCTTCCATCATTTTTAAGCTTTTGAGAGAATTCTTTTCTGTATTAAAGATTCTCTAATGTGTCAGATTTTAAAAACATGTCAGTTTAACAAAAATCGTTCATGTTTATTAAACATGTTCCAAAGTGTAGCCATGCATGCTACTGTTACGTTTACTTTACTCAAGTCATATAATCTGGTAAAACAACAATTATATGATATATAAATGTTAAAAGCAGCCTCTCCCAGTGATGTGTCATTATATTGCAGCAAGTTTCTTAATAAATTGTGTGTGATTGTGGTTCATTTATTGATGTGATAGATGGTTATTCTTGCTTTCTTTGTTGCAACATTTAGTTGCCTTTAATATATATTAAGAGTATGAGTTATTTTTCTTAATCTTGTGTTTCCAGACCAAATGTCTCCTCAACACTCTTTTTTAAGTACAATACTGCACTGGGGCTGCCATATCAAGTTTTGGTAGATACCAATTCAGAACAAAGTATGTTAATTCAACGTACATACCCTCATTTATGGAGTTCACTTTTAGGTCCTATTCAGTTTATAAAAGCTAAGTTTATTAGAGTATTTTTTAGTCATTTCAGTGGTTCTGAGTAAAATGTAATTCTTGCATTATGAGTGGTTTGTTTGCAGCAAATTATTGCTAGGATATTCTGGATCTTCTTGCCTATAATGTTTGAAATCTTATGTTTTGGTCCTCTCTGCTGGAATCACTTGAAACATTGGATTTCAAACATTATACAAGGCATATCCAGAACCTCTTAGAGATAATAATATGATAGGTAATTCTCATCATTATTTAAATAAATTGGCATTATATGGAAGTCTGTTCAAAACTTTAATTTTTTTATGGGATTGTCCTTGCTGAACCAACTGTGTTTAAGCAAGCTTCGAATGTTAAAACCTGATTTCTCCATCATAAATATTGCCTCAATAATTGATACAAAGGCATTTGGGGAATTTCTATGAAACATTGAAAACTCCCAACAAAGAACCTTAAGTGCTCTGTGGGCAACTATGAATTGAAGATTATGCACACAAGAAAACAGTGAGTTTGAACTAGCATATCCTATCCTGAATAACCTACCTAAGTCATTGCTCTAGGCCTCTTATAGTAACTCTAGAGAGTTCTATCGGTTGGTCAGGAGTATAGTTACTAAGACTTGGACTTGGTAGGCTGATTTTTGACTCAAACTTGGACTTGGCAGTCTGATTTTTGACTCAGACTTGGAAAATTGAAAAATTATGAAATATAGGGATTTTTTAAAGATTTAATGCTTTTACTATGCACCCGTGAATAAATTAACTTAAAATACATAATGCAATAATCAATTAGAATCTACTTGGATCACATTCAGAAGTATACATGGATAAAATAGGTACAAAAGCAACTTTGAGTTGAAGAAAACAACATTTAAAATCATATACATATTCTCAAGTGTTTTAGGTGTACAAAAATCTTGGATTATGATTTCCATTGCATCAAAAACAAAAATCACATGGAGTCACAAACTATAGTAGAGAGGAGTTTGTATCACTTAGCCCGGTATCACTAGCTTTGTGCAGGGTCTTGTGCTCATTCTCAGACAAGTCTGCAATGCTGCCACAACCATAGGAGCTTTACTTATGATCGGGATTGACTTGGAAAACCAAAAGTATAAATGTAATTTGGTCTAATGTGGCCCAAAATGATTTTTTATTTTGTTCTTTTTAATTCTAGAGTGGGAATTCAGGGGTGGCAATCCTCGGTGAGTTTGAGAGGTAGCATAGACCTTAATGGTTGCCATTTTTCATAATTTTATTACCTTTAATTAAGCTCCAAGAGTCTAGACTCCAAACCCTTAAAAAAACATTAGTATCAAAGCCACAAAGCAATACATAGGCCTTATGTTTGCTGGTTTTTGTTTCAGTGGATTTGTTTTTGCTCCTCCAATGCTCTTTTTTTCTCATTGCTTTGCTTGCAAATGAAATGAATATCATTTTGAAGTGTTACAAACTTACAGGTCATTTTAAGTGTGTTTTTTTCATGTTTTGTTTCTAATTTTCCACTTTACTATCATGGGCAAGTTTTCTAGTTGAGACTCGATGAGTCTGGTAAGTTCGGACTAGACTTTCTTTGTACCTGGTTCCCAAGTCTGTAGGCCTCATTGAAGAGTGATAAACATTTCCTTTGGTAGAAATCTAGATAGACATCAGTTTTTTCTCATACCCTTGATCTTGGCACTTTTTGCGGTGGGAATGAAAAACAATCCATACACAATTATTAGAAAAAAAGAGGAGGGTCGATTAGAATTATTCTCACTATGAAAATTTGAAGTTTACACTTGTTGAACCACACTCTTTCACATTAAATTAAAATTAAATTTTTCACTACCCAATTTATACTAAATGTTTTAAGAAATGTTTTCCTCTTGACTTAGAACTCATTCAAAGCTTTTTGGTTTATAGGTGGACACTTGCTAGACGATTACAACCCAACAAAAGATAGATTTGTCCTTGTTGTCGAAACTATGTTTGCTTTAGTTATTTTACATTACATAACTTCTTGTTCATGCTATATCTTTATACTAAACTAGGTAGAAAAAAAAAATTCTAAACAAAATTTGCAGTCTTACTCTGATAGAAGTTGCAATGGCTATAGAGAAGGTGATACATGTAAGGTGCAAGGTTCGTTCTTGGTCAACATCACCTACATGTAATAACTATTCATCATCAACATCAATTGTAAATTGAATTATTTTGTTCTTGCTAGTTGTACTGTTCTCCATGTTTCTAGAAAATACTGTAAACACATATTGTAACATAATAACTAAGTGTCAGATGCCTTTTATATTTTGTGGTGATATTTGTTCAGTAATGTGGAATGTAGTCTTAAGGATCTGTAGCAAACGATGTGGATTTCTTTATGATACAAAATATTTTAAGTGTTTCTTGCAAGACACATCAATGAAACATGCAGGAATGTCATATACACATATGTGAATTGTCTATAATTTGTGGCTGTTTACCTCAATGCCTTGTAATTGCAAATGTGCAAAATAGTATTAATATATGTGAATATTCTCATATCATACATGACAAACAAGTTTCAGCAGTCACTTTGTTTTGATGTTTTGAATGTAGGATCCAAATTTTTAATTTTCATATTCACAAATCAAATTTGTAGTTTGAGATAACATTTTTCTATCAGTTATGTGGGTATTTCTAGCACTTCCTATGCTGTTAGTTTTTACAAGGGAAGTATAGTTTATGCTTCTGCAGTCTCTTACTGGTCTATGTCCTTCTAAATGGGCCTCTTCAGTAAGTATGTATATATGTAAGGAGAATAACCAATCTTAGTAACCTTATATTCAAATAGGTAGCAAGGAATATGATTGTTTATAGAATTTACAAGGGTAGAGCAAGAGTACGTTCTGGGAGGGTTGTGAATGGTGTGCAAGGCATTATTATGCAATAATCAAATTAATTAATAAATGAAATGAAGTGCTTAAGGGAAAAGTGTTCTAACCAAGCAGACTTGTTTATGTGTTGATATGAGAATGTGGGTGTAAGAGGGAATTTTTTTATGTTTCAATAGGGAATGGTAAGTGAGAAACCCTATGAATACATATGAGTTTCTAGACCTTAATTTAGAGCAAGCTGATTGGGACTTATGATACTCTAATACACCTATTAGAATCCAAGTTTAAGGTATCATGTTCCTTTTGAGCCCATCGCTATCCTGTGATATGTTGAAAAATGGGAGATGTAATGCGCCAAGAAGCCCCTTGTCCACATTATCAATTTAATTTATATTTGTACCTAGCATACCAAGTGAAAATAAGCCAATAAATTATGTGCAAGAGTATGAAATAATGGAGGAAAAAATGGAAGTACATATATGAATTTTCCTAGCTCACAAAGAATTTGTGCGTATCTTGTTTCAAATCTGATTTTATGTGCACTTTTCCTTTCATTGCATGGTATTTTATTATTTGAGAGTAGAAAAATATGCTTTTTATATCCTCATTGAAAGTTTGCACAGCTTGGATGTCTTTCTGAAATAAAATTAATGTGCAACAATGATATGTAAGTGTTAAAATTGGTAATTTGTGAATTTAAAAATTTAACTGGCAGTTTTGTAATTGACAGTACATAATGAGACGTGCTTTATCACCTCAAGAAAAAAGGGTTAAATTTTCCTGTAAGGGTTTGACAGAATGTTGAAGAGGTTAACAGGTCGATTAGTGATGATAATTGTTTTGGTCTTCAATGCTTACCAGGGTTATATACAGCAGAAAATTGCTAAAGCTAAGAAAAGCCCCAAAAAAACACTCTATAATGTATGGTCCAAATAAAGGTGTAATAAACAAAGTCCCTGATCATTAGACTACCCATTATCCATTGCTTCCCTTTAAAAGCTTTACCCTAATGACTCCCATGAAAAAGTTATAAAAGTTGTTGCAAATCTTTTCATAACTGTACTCTTTATTCTTAGCAAATTACACAATTTTTTTCATTTTATACTCATCTATAAAAATAAAATAATACTATCTAATTCCAATAGATAAGCTTGAAGGAATTTCGGTTTTGGTTTTTAATGTATAAATATTGCAAGAATATGGAAAAGTATTCAACAGATAAAGCTTAGAGAAATCTAGGTTTTGCTCTTTATGCACTATTCTTTGAATGTATCCAACAACTTTGCATAAAACCGTCCACTCCTAGCTCTTTTACATCATACATTGACCTGGAATAACTCAATTGAATACTTCGAAATATAGAATAGAAACTGCATAACTGGATGATAGCTTTCTAAAGATACTTTTTGGCTATGATGGAGACCACCTTTCTGACCACCTTCAGGGGAGTATCAAGGTCCATTTTTAGACCGTTATATTATATGCTCTTGGGTTATCTTAAACAGTAGTTGTTCTTTTTTATGCTCTTCTATCAAGGTTTATGTTATCTCAAACACTGGTTTGGTGTAGTAGCATAAATTGTGTAGTTTAAGTTTAGCTCAATTTTATATTCAATTAAAACAAAATCAAATTAAGCAGCCATGTTAAAAGGTTTGGCCAGATGGATGTAAGGTTACAGTAGTCAGTTTAAGTTTATCCCAATTTTATATTCAATTAAAACTATATCAGATTAAGCAACCATTTAAAAAGGTTTGGCCAGATTTAGCCAAATTTAGGAGTTATAGTTTGGTGGTAAGATGTGGAACATCAAAAGGTTATGTGCATAAATCAAAATAATGAAACATTCGAGTTGGAAGGTCAACATTCATGTGGTTCAACAGTAAAATTAGTTGCTCATGACAAGGATGGCCCAAGTAAAAACTGACCAAAATGACGAAGTAAAATAGTTTTGGGTGGAAGCTGGCTTACCCGCTTTAAGTAGCCTCTGAACCAGTAGTAATTTGAATTGCCAATGTTTTTATTTTCTAGATCTGCCAATGCTTTTATACCAAATGCTACGATTACAAATGGATATGTTGAAATGATTCAGATTCATCATTTGGCAAGTATGCATCAATATATGAACAAAATGAAAGTTTTGGAACATAGGAAGTTTTGGAACATAGTATGGACATACATCAAACATAATATGTCTATCAAAAGATTAAAGAAAAATTAGTAGAAGAAGAACTAACAGATTTTCAATTTATTTTATCCAAATTTGGATTAGACCGAAGGTTGGAAGAGCCCAAATAAATTGTTGGACATTGGACAACAGAATATTATGGAGAAATTCCTTCTCTAACTTTAACTTTCTCAAGTTCTATTGCTCAAGTTCAGTTCAAAGATCCATTGTAATTATTTAATATTTTTGTACCCTTTATTTTTCACTTTAATAAATTTACATCTTCCAATAAAAAAAATGGTGTCTTATATATTGTACTCATTACTTGTAATTAAACATAATTGATTTATTACAAAATACTAGGCAATAGTTGAAGATTGAAATAAATTAAAGAAGACAAGAATTAAGGGAATAAAAGCATAATGGGTCTTTCTTAAATTAGAACTCAATCTCAAATTCGCATTTAATAGAAAAAAAAAGAAAACAAATAAATTTCCCATTAATATATCCATCTTAAATAAATTGTCTTCCTTTTCAAAAGTTTCATCTAATATTCATGTAAGCTTACTTTATGTTGAAGGCAACAAACCTTCTCTTAAGAAAATAGATCTAATATTTATTAATTTATATTCCACGCTATATTAAACAAAATAATTATGATTTTATTTTAAATTTTGTGACAAATAATAACAAAAATAAAAAACAAGGAGAATGTAGATATGTAGATTGGTAAAAGCTTTTTAAGGAGTTTCTAAGAAATTGCGATTTGTTAAATGGCAAATAATCTATCCATTAAATGGTAAAAACATCTAAAATCTCGCATATCAAGTAAAAGTTAGAACGATATTAATTTTCCAACAAGATGGAAGCATTCTACTTCAATTTCCACAATTTTTTGTTAATTTGATGCCAACATTAATTCTTCAATTGCATTTAATACTTCAATTTTTTAACAAAAAAAATCTAAATTTATCTAACTCTATTTCTATCATTATTTAGTATTGATTATTAATTATTTAATCTAATCACACATAACACAAACATATAATCACTAATTAAGTCACATTATTCTCACCATGTGACTAGATTTGTATTAAAGAGAAAAACTTTAAAAAAATTCACCATCTAAGTAGATTTGTATTAAATATCACAATATTCAAAGTTATTGAAGCTTTAACATTCAACTATAATTGTAAAACCTAATTGGTGTTTGTTTGGAAGCTGGTTTTTTGTTGACTGCAGGCTGTCTTTTTGGCTATTTTAAGCAATTTTACTTTTTGGTTGTAAAGGGTTCTGGATCCCTTCAATATCTGTTTTCCCCAATATCAAAAACATTCAACTATAATTGAATTTTTTTATAGGGCAATCACCTCTTGCTTGTGGAGTAGATGTGTGGAATGCATCTATACCTACCCCGATCAATTGAAATTACTCTACCCTAATTACGAAACCAAGATACAAACCTCTCATTGTACCTCAAAAAGCACACACAAAAATAAATAACAATCGACGTAATCATTGCACCTTCTTACGGTGCAACTGCTAGTTTAATCCTAATCACTCAAATCCTCTAGATTACGCAACTTGCACAATTAAATCATTTATTTGATTTAATAATTCCCTATTTTCATTCAAAAAAGACATCTTTGAAGGAATATTGCCAAATTTGAATTCAAAAATGTGAGTTGACATGTCCTTCCAATAAGGCAATAACTCCATCTTACATGTCCTTTGTCTTGAGCCAAGTGGAATTTATTGCATTTTCCCTTCCCTCTCACAAGTCATTTCAAAAAATTTGAATTTCAAATTTGTGCATTTATTGGCACAATCCTCAAAACTTGCTCAACCTTCATCCTCTCACATGTTGACAAGTGGCATCATATCATTGGTTGAATCTTTGTCCCACATTGATCAAATTTGGACATCTCTTCAACTTATCAATCTATAAATAAAGAGCTTATATCCTTATTTCATCATCCACAATCCAAGCAAAGTTACCATGCTCAAATTATTAGCAATCTTCATCCATTCTTATTGAATCATAGCTAGGTTATTGCAGATTTTGGCTTGGAGCTTTCATCAATCTTCATCAAAGTGGATCACTCTTCATCATCAATCAACAAAAGCTTGCATAGGAGTTGGGAAAGGGCCAATTTCCACATCAAATTGGCACCAACTCCCCCATAAGATCAAGAGTTTGGATGTTCTTAATAGGATTTAGTTTGTTTTTCATCTTCTTTCATTGTGTTCTTGTTTTATTCCTATTTTGAGTGTAGTTAAATGAATTTTATGGGGAATCTTGGTCTTAACTTGCATTTCAATCTTCTAATATGTTTGTTTGTTGTGTTTTGCAGGTATTAGGATCTTGGTTCACAGATAGTGATTCCTTTCTGTAGGCAACGTGCCTTTGAATCTAGACAGTGAGTCCTCTTCTGGGCATTGAGTCTTTGTATTAAGTTTTGTTATCACTTTATATCGTGAGTTAATCCTCATCGTAGTTTTTACATCATTGGGTTTTCCACATAAAATTTGGTGTTCATTGTGTTGATTTTTCTTTTTGTTATCTGCATTTCATGTTCATACTTAATAATAGAATAGTGTGGTTGTGAAATTGATAAGTGTTCAAGTATTGAATTTGAATTTGGTGACAATTGATTCACCCCCTCTCAGTTGTCTTGTGCCTTTTAACAAATATTGGTGCTTATGCTCACAAATCTTGATGCAGTTGTTCTCCGCCTCCAATGTCGATATTAATCTTAGCTTTAAAATAATAATAGCATTATAAAATGGCTCTCACACATCATGAACGTTCTATGTATAGTTGTACAATTTGCGTGTGATTAAAGGCAAAAGAGTTAAGTGGTTATTTTTTTGCTAAATACAATACAACCATGAAGCCATTGGATGACCTTTTTGTTATTCCATTTTCCCTAAAGAAACCCTCTAATTAATTGAGTTAGTTGATTATAGCTTCTTTTTGAAGGAAGCCAACATGAAGAAATGTAAACATGATTGACTAAGAGGATTTTGTTTGCAATTTGAATGTGTCTATTAGACCATAGTTCAAACTTGCTTTTTAATTTATGGATGAACCATTTCCACATTTCAGATAATGAAACTCTTATCCCAAAGGGGATGCTAAGGTATCTTGAAATAACACCATGGTTGTTAAATTTCCATTGAGGAGGTATCTAAGGATGTGGCTGATCAGATGAAGTCATCCAAAATTTAGTTTTGTTAAGTGATAGTTGGGAGCCAGTAGTTGAACAAAACAAGTCCAAGACTTCGAGGGTGTTGACAATCTCTTCTTGAGAGTTTTGAATGAATAATAAGTTGTTGTCAGCAAAATGAGATTTGAAAGCAACTTCTTCACTAGGTACAAATATACCATGTATGAGTTTCTGCTTTTTTGCATGATTTAAAGGTGTCTTAGAGCTTCAACAGTGAGGACATAGAGGAAAGGAGTCAAGGGGAAACCTTGCCTTACCGATCTTTGAAGAGGGAAGGTTTGAGATGGTGACCCATTAATAGCCAGGCATGCATTAGCATCAGAAAAGAGGAGTTTTAATGAGCTTGGGACCAAAGCCTAACCATTTAAGCATTTTTAATATGAACTACCACCTAATCCTATCATAAGCTTTTTCAAAATTCAATTTGATGAGGAGGCAAGTTTGTCTAGTTTATTGAGCCCATTCTATAGTTTCCCAGGCCAACACCAAGTTATCTAGTATGAATCTTCCTCCAATAAAACCAGTTTGCTTAGGCCTTATAATTTCTTGCACTATATGTTTAATCATTTTAGCAATAGCTTTGGCTAGATAATATTGTAGGTGTGTTAAGAAGAGTAATTGGTCTCCACCTTGAAATGTTGTTCTCATTTATTCCTTTAGGAATTAATTTAGTCAACCCTTGATTAATAGAGGAACCCAGGGATCCTTGTGATAAAGCTTATCTATATACCTCATAGAAGTCCTCCCTGATGAATGGCCACATTGTTTTGTAAAATTCTACAAGTAAGCCATCAATACTAGAACTTTTTAAGTCATCCATATCCTTCAAAGCAGCATCAAACTCTTCAAGGGTGAACAAATGCCCTAAGAAGGTTTGTTGTTCAAGATCAATCTTGTTGGGAATGTAATTTCCGACCATGTCTTCAATAATGTCTTGAATTTGATCACCTTCAATAGAATCCATGAATAACTGTTGGTAGTGATGCAAAAAGTAAAGATTTTTGATATCATCCTGATTTTCAAGTTTATGCCCCTCTTGATCATATAAAGCCATTATTATTTCTTGAGAATGTTTGTGTTTGAGATAACTAAAAAATAATTTTGTTCCTTTGTTTCCTTTCATCCAATGAAGCCTAGCCCTTATTTGAGCTCCTCGACCTCAGTAAAATTCAAATCTTCTAAGTTTTGTTTCAACGCACCCATCGCATGTTGAAGAGATGTTAGTCACTGCCGAATTTAAAATATTTCTGCTTTATTCAATTGATATCTTAATGTTTTTTCCATTCTAGATACTAAAAGAACAATGTGAGATTCCCTAGATTGTAACACTTACGTTTTAAAATTTAGAGTGACTAAATGGCAATTAATAAAATCCAATTTCATAAACATTGGTGGTTATTTATTCATAATTTGCATTTTTCCAATTAAAAAAATATTGGTGCTTATTCTACGCAGTTGTTTTCCACCTCCGACGTCAATATTAATCGCAGCTTTAATGTAATAACATTACAAAAAGTTATGTGGCGTTCTATGTACAGTTGTACAGCTTGCGTGTGATTCAAGACAGAAGAGTTTAGTGGTAATTATGGTGAAGATTGTTAATTTCTGGATTTTTTGATTGTGTTAGAACTTTCTTTCATCAAAAAAAAAAATGGTTCTAAATTCCTACCCAGCCCATCAGAGTACTGTGTAATGCATTAATCTCGACTTTAAAGCACAGCAGTAAATGCAAAAGTTTATATTCAGTATTATTATCAACATCATTAATATTTCACAGCCGGCACGTCACATCTACGAAAAATGTAGCATTTAGTATCTTTGGTTGTTTTTAAGTGATTTGATGGCTGGGGATAACGCTGGCACATGACCATACCAACAGGGCAAATCATGTTGCCCAAAATTACTTCATGACCATTTAAAATATAGTATTTTAAAAGGTACGTGCGCAATGCCCAAAAACGTATTGCACGGTGCACCAACTGGAAACAACTAAGCTGTGCAATTGACTATCGTACGAAACTTCAAGCTCTATGAATGCACTCCAAACCGTCGAAATTTGATCTCCTTTATTAGGCCTAGTTTCCACTATTAAACTCGTGCCATGTGCGTCGCCGTTTGGTTTTCCGCACAACGGCATTAAATGCACAAATAGAAATGAGTTGGCAAAATACGACCGTGGATACAGTTTTTAATTACTACAAACGTTGGCGTTTAGCTTTCTTCTTTTATTTAGTTAGACCTTACGAACTTTTATGAGGCCCATTCGATCCTCTGCGGCAACCTACCCTGAAATATTTCATGGCTTACAGAAGGAAAGCTATGGCTCCTGAAAGAAATTTTATGAGGCCCATTCGATCCTCTGCGGCAACCTACCCTGAAATATTTCATGGCTTACAGAAGGAAAGCTATGGCTCCTGAAAGAAATGGAATAAGAATAAACGATTTACCAGATAGCTTATTGAGTTTCATTTTGAGTAAAATTCCCTTGAAACAAGCAGTTCGCTGTTCTGTTATTTCTAAAAGATAGAAATTCCTTTGGAGGTTTATACGAAGCCTAAAGTTTTCAGGGGATTTTTTCTATTCATCTTTTTTCTCTTCATGTAACTCCGTTGGATTCCAAAATAGAATTGACAGTATTTTGGAGCTTCATTCTGGTCCCATTGAACTTTTTGAGTTTATCGTCTTCCCTCTTTGTACAAATGACAAGATTTGTGAGTGGATTCACCGTGCCGCGCTGAAAGATGTGAGAGATATTAGAATTGAAAATAACGGCTTCTTTCCTTACCAGTTTACGGTCCCCACGTCCATTTTTTTATGCCACATGCTCAAATCTTTAGCTCTCAAGAACTTCCTTCTTACAGACATGTTCGACTGTTTTGGTGGCTTCGCCTGGCGACACTGGATTTTTGCAACATTCAGCTGAATGACAAGATTTGTGAGCTAATGTTGCAATCATGCCCAGTTTTAGAAATTTTAATCCTTCGTTATTGCTTTGGACTTGAGAGATTAGAGATATGCTCCAACAGTCTTGTTTCTCTCAATCTCTCCAGTGAAATCAAGGCAATCAAAATAAATTGCCCGCGATTGGAGAGTCTTATAATAGAAGACATATCTGATATTTTAAAGATGGAACTCTACTTGCCATCATGTTCAAGTCTATGCACAAATGCACAACTTGAAGGGTTTACGACTCTAAAATCACTGAGAAAAATTACCTTCTTGAACGGGATTGATTTCTTGCGCGATGTAACGATTTTAAGAGAATTTCCAGATTTAGAACATATGTGCATAGACAAGGGCTGATATGGCGGCATTGGTAAGTTTTTAATAGATTTTTTCTGCAAATATTGTATTTCTGACTTTTCAAACATAACTAGGAACTGATAACTGGTTCTAGTATAACATTTTTAGCCAAGGCCTTAATAATAGTGTTATATTCTCCATTTACGGCTTTACTGTATTTCGCTTCTAGTATTTGTAGGGCTGTAAATACTCTTTTGAATATTATATTCTCCATTTACGGCTTTACTGTATTTCGCTTCGAATATTTGTAGGGCTGTAAATACTCTTTTGAAACTTTCATTTTAATTGTAGAAGAAAGGAGAACTCGTTGATAGGAACATTGGAATTGCACGTCTGGCTGGTATTTTTTTTTTTTTTTATCTTTTCCTGACTTGATTACTCTGAATCTTGCTTTGGTCTGATGGTGCAATGCAGAGAATCTTGGATCGGCATTATGAGGAAATTTCACCGCTGGATAATCTAAAGGAGGTTCATCTGAACATAACCTTATTTTGTGACCCTATATTTCTACTTACTTGCCTTTTTCGACTCGCTCCTGCAATGAAAACTTTGTTAGTTTCCCGGGAGAAAGGATTCGATGGCATTAACGCTTTGCGATATGTCAACCAGTTGTTGAATGTTAGGCGAAAATCTACAGAAACCAAAATTCTCTTATCGCGGAATAGCTTGAAGGAAGTAAGATGTCTCAACTGCGATCTTGAGAAAGTAATCAGTGACTGAAAATATATCTTGCGGTGAAAGCAACACAATTTTTCTCCGCATGTACAGAGGGTTTATTACATGTTTGTATTTACCGTTTATTTTGGTTAATTTTGCAGTTCAAAGGATGCATTGTGTATTCAAGAATTGAATTTGAATTTCAAAAGCGAAGAATATATTTTAATGCGTTGAGGGAATTATTCCAATCTGTAATGCTTTTTGATTATTTTCCCTTTTTTAAAGGTGTTTTCAGTTTTCAATAATCTTTTGCATTCAGTCTTGTTGCCGTTATATGTTTGTATTGCCAATTAATCTTTTGATATTGTTCTAAAAAAAATTACTAGTAGTTTTATTTTAAAAATAAACTTTGTTTCAATTTTCTTATCTATGGATGAAGTAATTTTTAAAAAGTATGTATTATATTTTCAAAAGTTTTAAGATGTGGATTAGAAATATAGTAAGTATTTTTCAGTTATCAGATTTAAGATTGATCTTAAAAAATGTTTTCATGTTTTTCATATAATAATTAAAACAGAAATTATATAAATTAATGATAAAAGTTTGTTTTTTTAAGATTAAATTGTATGTGATTTTTTGATGGATGTTTAATCCAGGTCAATGGACTATAGAAATCTTATGTTTTTAATTAATGGTCTTCGTAAAGAGAAATGAAAGACAATTTGAAATCTTAATGGTGTTAAGAGAGAGAAAAGACAATTTGAGATCCTTATCTCCATATTCCCAATTGTCTCCTCAGACACCTCTTTCCTTGGCAAGAGGAATGGAGCATAGTCCAAAAATGAAGGTTTCCATATTCTTGTGAAGGGTATCTTCCTCATTTTAGGAGGATAAATAAGGAGGGTCCTCACCCTTAAAAACGGCTGGCATGTTGTGTGTTGCATAGCAGTGCAACCTCTCTCTAAGAGTATAACCCCTCTATTTTTGTAAACCAAAGGACTTTCATCTTGAATACAAGAGACAACTTCTTTAAGTGGTGAGTGTTTCATATCCATTTTCTCTTGGTGCCATACAAAAATAACAATTATTTTTAATCTATTGGTATCAAACAATCTTTTATATTGTAATTCTTAAAATATGTTTAATTGAAAAATATATTATAAATTAAAGATGTTTATTTATATATGACGTTACATATTATTGAAGTTGGTTAAAAATCTATGTTTTTTTATTATTATATTTTTAGCAACTCTTTAAATCTAAGTAGTCATATACAAGTTTATTGTTATTTTCTATCTTTAAAATTAAAATGCCTTCAACATTAATATAGAAATTTTACTTTTTCAAATTTTAAATTAAAAATATTAAAAGAGTATAAATTTTAATTATATTTCAAATAATAAGCAGAATAAAATTTATTGATAGTTACAGATAAAATTTACTAGTTCCATTTATTGATAGTTACTATTGCATTAGGTCCATATGTATGTGGTATGCAACATCGGCCAATCACATTTTTTTATTTAACATATTACTTTGTATTTGTATAGTCTGAATTTTGAAACTTATTTTTTATATTTGAAAATTAACATTTATCTTTTTTTCTATTTATGTAAATTGCTCTATAAATCATTTTTGTTTAAGAAAATTAGGTAAATACAAAGACATAGATTGATTAAATAAAAAATGAAAGATTAAAACTGATGGTTGGGATACAAAATCCATCAATGCATGGTTAATGCATTAAATGCCATATTGCGGGAAGAGAAGCTGCTGGAAGCACTTGAGGTGGGCTTTTTATTTTATTTTGCTTAATTTGTGTTCTACACTAATGGTCCCCTACCAGTGTTAAGATTTTGAATGATGGATTGGAGAACTAGATAATTTTGAACAAAACTGCTGTTAAGATTTTATGTTTGTTTTTTCATTAATTTTTGAGTACAACTACTGTTTTTGGGTTTAATTTAAAGATCAAAATCTGATTTTGCAAGGTCTGGATTTGCATACAATGACATGTTTATGTTTGGTAAAGATTGAAATGGAGATCAAGCTCATTCAAGGTAGCTCAGCTGGCATAGACGTGTGTTATTAGACTTTCTGGGTGAACAAGTGTTTAAAAATGAAGAAAAGTGACCATAATCAGTATAAACGCTCACCATAATCTCTTGCCCAAAAAAATGAAAAGTAAAAAAAATCTAGAAAGAGAGCTGGTGCACACCATTACTTTATATTCCAAAATTTATGGGATAATTTTCATTTGTATTTGCTTTGAATTAGAGTAAAATGCAAAATATCAGGTTGTCCTCTTTCTTTGTTTTTTTCATTTTTTGAAAATCTGATTTGTTCGTATTTAATCCTCTTTTTTTGGAAAATTCTTTAAGACCGATTTCAAAAAATTGGGTGAAAAACTTTATCGGGTGCATGTAGGGCGTTCTAGATAGTTTTGATCTCACAAAATTTCTACCCTCTTTGCTTTATGGCGTGTATCCTATCAACTAGCTGTCATTTTTTGCATTTTAACCTTTTAGGGCATCCCTGATTATGGCGTGCACAAAAGCTTAAAGAACATATTTTTTGAGTTTGAATTTTTCTTTTACCTATTTAGGGTTGGGGCACATGACTAAAGTTTAATAAGCAACTTTTTCTGATTCTAAAATTCTGACCTTTTTGCTCTAGAACCCTAATGATGTGCGCCACTGGGTCATATAAAAATTAAAAATAAATAGGCATTTAAAAAATTGTGTTTACAAATTCAATTCACATTAAAAAAACTGTGTATGTGAATTTTCGTTAGGCAGGTTAATTTCAAATTTTTTTGTTTGACAGGTACTACGATTATTCTCAGAGGCACAACGGCCCTTAAAACCAGAAGGAAGGGTCGTGAGTCCCAGCAAGGCCGCGCAACCCCAAGTCCAGCTTACTACATTTTTTTTTTAATCTGCTATCATATGGTGTTTGTGTGTTTAAGGTTGACTTCTAGCAGAAAGCAGAGGATGTATCTCATTTGTTCTTGTTTGCATCCATGCGTTGGTAATAGAGGCAATCTATTTGCATAGATGTTTTTTTTTTTCTGTTCTTATATATATCATATATAACAAGTTTAACTTTATACGAATACTGCCATAGCTCGTTTGCAGGGTCTATATTCTGTTTGTGGCATATTTATTTAAAATGTGTTCATTGATGATTGCCTCTGAGAGGCATTGGAGGAGAGGGGGTAGCCGACCACCCTGTGGGAGGCCGTGCTCCCTCATGAGGGAGAGGCGCGACAACCCCCTCTTCCATAAGCTTTGTTTCACTATAAATAGATGAAGAATTTGATGAACATGTAGCAATGATTTGATGAAGAATTTGGAATATTAAATTTTGGTGAACATGTAGCAATGATTTGATGAAGAATTTGGTCTCCAAGAACATAAGTGTGATTTTCAAGGTTTAAAGGCTACAAACTTGGAGAAAAACACATAAATGAAAAATAGATGAATGTTGTATTATTTTTGTTATAAACAGTTATAACACGCTTGTGTCATAATACGATTGTGTTATAGGATCAATACACCGAAGCTATAATGTGAGTGCGTTATAATACGCTCACATTATGGATTTTCAATATGTTTGAAAAAAGTTGGCCACTTTTTGGCCCCCATATTTTTGCACCTACCTATGGGGTTTTCATTTCATTCTTCTCTAATTATGTTGGGAAGGGGAAACTATAAGCAATGGAGAGATGGAATTATAAAACATCTTTCATGGCTTTATTTTTTTGGAAAAATGTGTCTCAACCTTGCAATTTTATAAAGGTTATTGTTGATAGGATATATATGTGAATATATATATTTCCTAGGTACACCGATAGGTGTAATATACAATGGGAGCACAAGTGGCATGAAGGAGAGAAATGTGAGTGTGCTAATTTTTTTAGGAATATCCTAAAATGATTGACATACATTAAATAATAATATTATAAATCTAGACAATACATTATTAGGTTTTAGATCTAATGGCAGATATTTCATTGGCATGTCTTTCCCTAAAATCTAACCCTATTTTATGAAGGTGTTGTTATATGGTTGTGGTAGATGGTGATGTATTTTGATTCTGATAGTGGTCATGTTGTCTCTTGATCTTTGGTGGTGATACCCCAGTAAAAAGGTTTCTCTACAAGTATATTGCAATCTTTGTGATTTATGAATAATATATTGGGCGACTTTTGGAGTGTGGTTTTTTGCCCGAAAGGGTTTTCACCATGTAAATCATTGTGCCATGGTATTCATGATATTTATGTTTCTTCTTTTTAAGTTTCTATAACTATTAAAGATCTATAATTTTTTTCATTATTCTCCTTTCTAGATTAATGTAGGAAGTTTTTTTGCTACCTTAGCTTCCTTACAAATGGTATCAAAGCTTGATCACCTTGGTTTCAATTGCGGGTTGTTGGGTTTTTTGAATTAATCTAGATTTGAGTGGGAGCTTGTGTAGAAGACATTTTGTGATCTTGCTATAGGAATTTTCAGATGGAAAGTTCATCAAGGAGAATAGAGGTGGATAAATTTTCTAGAAATAATTTTGAGATGTGGAAGCTAAAAATGGAGGATTTTTTAATAGATCGCGATTTATGGTATGTTGATGAGAATGTTTCAAGGTTTGCATATCTTACTATATCATGTTATGGACCATAAAGCCAAGGGTCTAATCATATTGTGCTTGGAAGACTTTTTTTAGTCAATGTCCACGAAGAGACCTTTGCACAAAAACCATGGAAGAAACTTGGTGAGATCTATCAAGCCAAATCTTTAGTGAACAAGATTTTCTTGAGGAAGAAATTCTATTCCTTGAGAATAGAAGAGGGTGGATGGATTGCAAACCAATTTGAAGCATTCAATATACTGGTGGCTCAATTGGCATCAGTTAGTGTTAAAATGGATGAGAAAGATAAATGTTTGACCATGCTTTTCTCTTTACCTAATTCATGGGATTCTCTTGTGATGGCTATTGGGAGTACTTCTATTATTTTGAAGACTGAAGATGTGGTGGGTCCTTATATTTTTGAAGAGACAAGGAGGAAGGTATCTATCACTGCCAAGGAGGCCTTAAATGTTCATGGAAGACCTAAGGAAAAAGGAGAGAAGAATGAGAAGAATGAAAAATCCAAGTCCAAAGGGAGATCTAAATCTCCTGGAACATCCAAAGTTATTTGTTGGAACTGCGATAAGCCTGGACATGTTCATAAGGAATGCAAAGAAAAGAAGAGATTTGATTATGATTCTGAGGCTGAGAAGGAAGACGGTGACATGTTCATTGCAACTTTGGTAACTCGTGTAGGTAATGATGCATGGATAATTGACTCAGGTGCATCTTTCCATATGAATAATATATTAGGAAGCTTTTGGAGTGTGGAGTTTTTCTTCTGAAGGGGTTATCCCCACATAAATCATTATCATGGTATGCATGATATTTATGTTTTTTCTTTTTAAGTTTATATAACTGTTAAAGATTTGTAAAGTTTTGCAAATTATTCTCCTCTTAAGATTAGTGTAGGAATTTTTTCTGCTACCTTAGCTTCCTTGGACATTTATTTCCAAACTTGTAAAATCTTGTTCCCCCTCCTAGTAGTGATAGAAATTTTCTTGGAATTACAAAAGGGATCATGTTTTAGGAGTTATTGCAATGCATATTGATGATGCCACTTTGAATGTTATTGATCATTTTGAGTGTCCTCATACTCTTTGGACTAAAATTTGGGAGATATATAGAGATCCTAATACTCAACCATTCTCAGATGATCTTGTTTTAGATTATCCTATGCCTCTTCTTTTTTCAAAAAAGATACCCTATGATCATTATGCGAGGTAAGAGTTTATATATTTGGAATAATTTGAATCTTTAGATGAGGATGATGAGGGTTCTTTAGATGCTCCTTCTCCATTAGAGACAATTTTTTAACCTTCATCTTCACTAATTCATTGTGCAAAGTCATTGTTTGGGGCTCCCATCTTTCCTATTCAGCATGACCATTCTATTGGTGATTCATCGAGGACTTCTAGTGATTCATTGCAATAAGTATCTCATTGTCTTCCAATTAGGATTCCTATTTCTCAAACATTGCATCCTTGTTTGTGGAGTCTCACATTTTATATTTGGAGTAAACACTTGAGGGGTTATCTCTCATCTTTGATGACATTCATTGCACAATTGTTGTCAAACCATATTTTTCTTTTGATATTGTCTAACATCAGTTTCCACATAGTCTTAATTTATCACCTTCTTCATTCATTGGGTATACATGTACCTGATCTAATTGTGGCATCTTCACCTTCAGTGGACAAGGAGACACATGAGTAGATTTTAGAGACATTATCAAACATATTCATGCTTCTTTCTTTCAATTCCTATCTAGAATGGGAAGCATTCCTGAATTTGTACTTCTTTTTGTTTCTTCCAAAAAGGAGACGAGTTGTTCGTTAATATTCCAAATTAAAATGGTCAAATTTGAGGGTGAATATTAAGAAAATGGATGATGATAATGACAAAATAATTGGTTCCTTTAATTATCTACACCAAAGTCTACCTCCATGCCAATTTTTAGGTCTCCAGGGAATCATTTGATATTTTTTCAAAGCCAAAACCAAATGAATTTTACACAGTTTGAAAACTGCATTTCTAGAACAGCTACAACATGGTCAACTTTGGTGTTTGATATTTCATGAATGGAGATGGTTAATGAAAAACCATCTTGCACATATGTTCACCATGCCTAAATGAGCTAATATAAAAAATTATAGCTTCTCGAGATCACATTTGATATTTTTTCAAAAGGGGCAAATGGAGGGTTATAATTGAGCTTGACAATGGTAATTTTCAGAAAATATTGAGTAAGCAACTTTGGAAATTTATAGTTTGCAATTCCGAAAACTTCATGCCAAAAAATATGACGAGCATACTCTCCTATAACAACTAAACATGTATATGCATTTTTATGGTCGTCGGAGGAGTTCTCATATGTTTTTTAATTATTTTGCGATGCCCCGGGCTAGATTTGACACTCAAAAAAAGTTGAAAATTTTGAAATTATAAGGATAGCCCAGTTGGTGTTTTGGCCTCAAACATCTCTAATTTCAAATTCATTGAATTATGAGGTCATTTGGTGCATTAATTTAAACTTTCATTTTTCTCACTACATGCTCCCATAGGGTCAGTTTACAAAGGAAGTACTTTGATTTGGCGAGCTGTTCAAAATCTGTCAGAAACCCACTTCCAAAATGATTGATCATAGTCCTTTGCAAATTTTCATGGCTCCAAGACATTCTGTATGCCCGCCGTGAAATCAATTTATTTGCTCTTTAACCGGAATTGAAAAATTCTTTCTTAAGTTCTAAAGTTCAAATGACATATATTTTAAAACATTAGGTATGTTTTAAAATGAATATGGATGTTTTCAAAACCCTTAATATTTTAATATTTTATAAATTTTAAACTTTGTAAAATATTTGGAAAATAAATAAACAATGAAGAGATTTATTGGTAAGAGAATCAAAGTCGGATTAAAGTCTTATCGGATAGAGCTTGTCATGCCGATATTTGAAGGAGGAAATAACTATTCAAAAGAATTATATCTGTACAATATGGGTAAAATCCAAAAGGAATGAAATCACAGGAGTAATAAAATGAGAAATCATAGAATAAAGGTGAATATGGAGATATAAAATATTTTCTTCATAAAGTAAAATATTCTCAATGAAGTTGGAAATATTTCTCAATGAAGTTGGAAATATTTTTCATCAGGAGGAAAAAATGCTTTTACCAAAAGGAGATAATTATTTTTACCCAAAGGACATATTGGAGATACATACTGGTGAAAAAGTGGATGTGAAGTTTTCCAGCAAAGGAATTAAAGATTGATGAAGATTTTAAAAGTTTTGCAAAGTGACGATTATTTTTTACAAGGAACAAAGATAATAAAGATTAAATTATTTAATTTGCTGGAAGCAAATAATTAAATATTTTGTTAAACAAGAAGAATAATGAAGCGTTGCAGTGGAAGAGATATGAAACATTGTAACCCTAAAAAGGAAATGTATATATGCAAAGTAAAATTGTATCAAAAAAGGGATTTTAGGAGGAAAAATAATAAGTAGGTTAGGTAGTTGGATAGCGTGAACTATTACCGAAACAGAACATCATGTTGCATATTAATTGTAAAATATTTTAAAATTATATAATGGAGAAGAATACATATATTTGGTGAAATCCTTTCTTGGTGTTCAGTTGTTGTGATGCAATTATTTACATTTTTATCTGGTTGTCTCCAACTTGAAGTCTTTTGATCATTTAAATTAGCATATCAAGTATATTTCTGATTTATCGAAATGTATTCCCATTTTTTGTGAATTAATCAATTGGTGTATGTAAGTCAGATTTAAATTCCTTTAGAAGAATCATAGTGATTTAAATATTTTTTTTTGGATAATTGAAGAAGAACCTGGTAAGAAAATATTCCAGCACAATTTATGCAAGTCATAAATTTAGTGAAGTTTTATGCCAGTCATAGAACCTCATTCTCAAAAGTGCCTAGCAACTAGAGTTAAGCCAAAAAGGGGAAACACATATCATTTAGCTTTTGACTCCATTAGCCCAATAAAATTAGGCACTGGTCACACCAATTCCATTTTAGAATTTTATAAAGTATTATTCAAACATTCACATCTCACATTTCAGTAGGAGTAGTTAGCAAGCTTTCATCTATTACACTCTGTGCCATCGTAATAGATCCATCAAATCAATCAAGTCATATAACTTTAAGTCTGCTTCATTCATATAGGTACACCCACCTAGGTCTAGCAGCACCTGAAGAGAAGAAGGTTTAAAACATTTGGCCTTGTCTTTACCCTAAAATATACCAAGAGATTGGCAACCTCTTAAGGCATTTCACCTGCATTTTTGAGAGCTAACAGGGGACTTATTCACTTAATTAACTTTACTTAGGATATAAGATTCTTTCTAGAAGTCAATTAGATTTTCTAGAACTTATCTTATCTAGCTTATAATGCATGACTCCCAGGTAGTTCCTAGTTGTTAGTTATTACATGTCATAGGATTAAGACACATGTCACAATCATGTCCAATCATATTCCTCACCTTGCTTATATAAGGAAGGTCATTTTACACATATGTAATATACTTCATACCTCATCATCATTTTGATAGGTCTTAATATCAAGCAAGCTCATATTCTTGCATACTCTCTTGTATCTAAGGTTTTCATTGTTTTTGCAGGTGGTCTTTGGTGTTGAGCTAATATTTATCTCTTTCACTTATACGATGGGGGAGCTTTCTAAATTCAAAAATAAGGTTCTAGACATTGAGAAAAAGATGGCTAGTCTTTCCAAATTCAGCTCCAAGGTTATGCATAGATCTACAATTACCCTATCCTTGTTGCAAGACAAAGAGTTGGAGAAGGTGGCTGACAATGATAACAACTTCACAAGGAACTTTTCAAGTTCCTCACTGATGATTGGGGTCAGCTATTTGGTTAGGTTGTTTGTTTGCTATTTTTTGTTGGTTGTTTTGTTTATTTTTTATGCACTATTAAAGCATTGTTATTGTGATACTATGGTCTTTAGACTTGGTTTTCGACCTCTAGGCTTTTTGTAATTGGGTGAACATCCTAGTTTTGTTGCTTTATCTATCAAAAACATCATTTTTCAATATTTTATTAGAAACTAAATTATAGCGTCAATAAAGCACTAGTAAATTAAGACCTCAACATTCCACGCTTATCTAAAACATAAAATATTTTTCTAATATTCATAAAAATAGAAGTAGAAAATTTTTATTCTTCAATATGAAACTGTAGTTGTGCTCAATAATTTTTTTCTATGATGTCCTAGATGATCCCTATATGATTTCAAATTAGCGAGTATCTTTAAATACAACAACCAATCACATAAATCAGCAAGTGCTAAGGCAGTTCAAAATAGCTAGTCATGAAGTAGTTAGCAACAACTAAATTGAAATTTGAGTTCTAAAAATGAAGTTTTAGTTCCGTGAGTATGGATGTGACTTGGGTCAAGTCTACATTTGCAGATCTAAATGTTTATTTTTTGAAAGGTCCGTTAGGATTAGAAATGCGAATTGGACAATCAATGATGGTAGAGATCATAACGTACTGAATGCTACAAACCAATTTCATAGACTATACTTCTTATAAATTGATTATTACATTTACAACTTTAATCAAAATAAATTCAAAACATTAAAAAGACATGAATATGCAATTTTCCACATTACATATGAAACTACTATATTAAAAAATATTAACCATTACAAATAATTTGAAGTTCAGTAATTAAAAAATATTAAATGCCATATAACAACAATATTTAAATAAGAAAATAGCTGAGCAAAGGGTGGAAAACAAAATCTGATTCGACGTCTGTATATCGATGAAACCCTACTCCTGTCGTGGGCCCATGCAAGTAATTTGGAGTTGACAATAAACAGACAGCAAAACTTACCACCATTTCCAACTTAGATCACAGTTGAAATCCGACCATTCTAACCAATCCTGGAAGTTGTCATG
The DNA here is from genome assembly GCA_007258455.2 of Sequoia sempervirens. Classification (NCBI taxonomy): domain Eukaryota; kingdom Viridiplantae; phylum Streptophyta; class Pinopsida; order Cupressales; family Cupressaceae; genus Sequoia; species Sequoia sempervirens. The sequence goes on from VDFB02024106.1 coordinate 51,055, forward strand.
GGGACTCATGCCTTCAAACTGGTTATTTATATTTATTAACAACAAAACTTGTTCGCAACCACACCGTCAAGTTATCGTCTGGTTTTGAAGAAAAGGACTACCTGCTTATGCTCTTCAGGTAAATCTTCAACCATTTTCGAATCGGATCAGTTATCATTTTTACATTTAGATTAGTTTGGCCACTGGGTTTTTCTGCTTATTTTCAAGCTTATAGATTACCAGTGGTTGGGTTCGAAACTCATTATTATCAATGTGAGCTATAATGCATATGTGATTGCGATATTTTATTCTCATTCGAAGCTCAAAACAGACCAATCTCATTACCCTAAGCTGTGCATTTTTCTAGACAGATCCCAAATAACTTGTAAACTTTTTCAAGATCGGTTTGAACTTCTCGGTTTGTTGGCTGCCATTGCTTCCTTGATCGATTGCCAAAAGATTGTAGTTTAGAAAATTCGTGTTGTAAGATCACTGTATTTCGTATGATATCTAGTACATGTTTCCCGTTGTAACTGTGTAGGATTTATGATATTGTTATTAGGATTCAACCCTGTAGTTTTGGAGTCAAACTCATTGACCCATGTTTCGTGAGTAGTGGTTCATAGAAACCCATCTCTCATGATAATGAGTGGTTCACCTAACACTCATTGCATCTCGGTCATGCTCACAGAGCTGTAGGATTTACTCATAAGTATTAATATTTTATGTTCATGTTCCTATGATCTGATGTGTGACAATATATTGAGCTTATTTTGTCACTTTATTTCAGGTTGTATCTAGTATTTAATATAAAATTGCATTAGTTATATTTTTGCACTATTATTGGACATATAAGATGTTGAGCAATTGTAAAGCATAGGCTTGAACCTTAGTAACATCATTATTGCAATTTGTATTGATCAGATTAATGAATGACGAATAGATCCACGTTGAAGGAAGAATTTGGCATAAGCTTTCTTATCTAGTATAAAACTAGTTGTATTGGGTTCAACTTCTTATCAAGGAGGGAGGATAATCTAGATATTGCCTCTAAGTCACCTTAATGGTAGTTTTGGACAAGAGTCATTATAGTCAAGATTCTTCTTATAGGAAATTGTCTCTTCTTTTGAAATCTGAATACTATTGTGAAAGGTAGTTAGGTAGGGGTGTTCCTTGTTAATTAACACAATTGATCTATTAGTTTCAACAATTTCTCCTACTTTTAATGCTTCATTAAAAGTGTTGTGTACAAAGATAACTAAACCATTAATATCAAACTTGCAATAAAGGAAAATAAATAAATATTACTTTTGATATCACTATATGATAATAACTGTTGGTCATTAAATGGAGGTCAAGTGAATTAATCCAAATTATGTTGGTAATAGCATGTTCTATGAATCAAACAATAACTCTTGGTCTAAAAAATATTCTTAGTTATAATAAGATGTTCTTTATATGCCACTTTTGGCATTGGTTAACACATGTTTAGTTTATAATCACTGTGATCAATTTTTAATGAAAAATAGGAAAAAACTAAATATACTTGATGAAGAGGATGCACATGCATCAATAAAAAATATAGATCAATAGATACTATCAAGAATTATAGTGAAACAGAAGCAACTAATCATCATATTCAAGTCATTAGTATTCTTCAATTCATAATAATACCAAAGTACAAATAAACCATTATTACATTGAACTCTTATGAGAGTTACATTGGTTGGTCAAGTTAATTTACAAAGGTAACTTCATAATCTCGCTTTCTTGAGTGAAAAACTAATTTCATAGCTAAGTACTCTTTTAAGCATTGATAGTAATATTGACACAAATAACATGGGTAAACAATTACCCCAAGGATAATCAACGAACTACTAATTTTTATAAATTGAACAAATTTCTCTTAAATTCTACCAATTTTTATATTTCATAATCTATCATATGATTTAACTCAAGTCTACAAATCATATGATAAAAAAAATTGAATCTTAACCCTCAATTCTTCTTCATTTTGTGTCCTATTGTTCAAGAAAATGAAATTCCATAAAGTTGGCCACTTTGCCACTATTTTCTTGAACAATATGAGGACACAAAGTGAAGAAAAAATAAAATAAGGAGCTTGATTTTACCTAGTCTATGGAAGAGTTTCCCTCGGTGAGTGTTGATGATGAGGGAGGCCCTTCTTCAACTAATATTATTTCTAGAACCATTATTGTTCCTTATTTGATGTCCCTTAGCATTGGTGGGAGGGGTATGGAGGAGGCTAGTAGGGATTTAAAATTTGTTAGGGAGAGGTTAGTTGTTGCACAAAGATCCATTTGGATGAGAAGTTTACAATAATTCCTATAAATTCTTATGGTTTGGGATCAACAATAAAAAGGGAGTGTACAACTAGGAAGGAAATCTACTTCAATGATGTTGTTGGTACAACTTTTGGTAGTTTTTAGAGCTCTTAGAGTGCTACAATTTTAATCCATGTTGTTTTAGATAGTATCTTATTTTATTCAATGTTTATAGTTGATTTTAGTCCCTCTTGGGAGGTGTTGCAAGAATTGTTGTTATTTTACAACCAAGAATTTTTCTTGTGGAAGATTTTTGCCAAATAGTACAAGTTGTAAGGTGATCTAAATCAGTACATTTTATGAAAATTTAATTTAATGGTAGTTAAATTGCTTAAGAATTTATTTTATTAAATTTTTAATTCAACTATTTCACTAGGGTATTCCATGCACGTTTAGATTTAACTTGCCTAAATTTTATAGGTAATATTAAAGATCTAAATTTATCTAATATTACATACTTTTCATTTATTTTAGGCCCATATAACCAATATTCAATTTCCATCATTGATTTTGTCTCAAATCTAATAGTTCTCATTGCTTTTCCAGAGCTAAAATTTATCATTCTTTAAGTGTTCATCAATCCTAGAATTCATTTTAGATTGATGATCTCCATTAATCTATACTTGCCTAAAATATTTTCAAAGGCCTAATATATCATCAATTTGATAGCTCAAGGCGATCACTCTATTGGCTATGACAAGATTTTAGACAAGAAAGGATAAAATAATAGTTCAAAATGAATTCTACATTTGATGAACATTTGAAAGTGTGGGTACATTTTAGCTCCCAAAAAATAAATGAGAATTGTTTGATAAGAAGAGATCAATAATCCACAAGGAATTTTGGGCTTAAGTACATTTTAACTCCCAAAAAACAAAGATAATTATTAGATTGGACATGAATTTATAGATTTGAATAGTGTCATTATATAAAAAATTTCTTTATTTGGTGTTGGTTTAAAATATCTAGTTCATGTGAGTTCAAGTGCTTTCCTTTTTATCTCCATTCTTTTCTTGCAAGAGTAATTAATTGTAAAATTACGGAAGGAATCTTACAAGGACTATAAATATCTAGAGGGGACTAGTTAAAATTTCTTAGGAATGTTGTTGAGGAAAATTAGGAACCTTTTTAAACAAAGTTCAACGTTTAGTTGAAAACAATAATAACTATAAAGAAGTAGAAATTATAACTGGCCAATGTTAAAAAAAATCTTCCCTAAAAAAAAGATTCATTTTAATCATATAACTACATTTCTTCAATTTCATAATTTTGTGTCTAACATAAATTAAAATAAAATAGAAACCCTATGTGGAACATCTTTACAAGGGCCTAAATCTGATGTGGCCCGTGTATAATTTTATCCTAAAATACAATTAAAATTGTGGGAAGACTCCTTTGTATTAAAAGATTATATAGAAGTGCTATTAAATATATATTTAATTTATGATATAAATTTTAAAATAAGATAAACTTTAACATTCATAGGACACACAAACATAATCTACCATCAGGAAAGTTCACCGCAAACAATTTGCTGCAGAAAATTCACGGCCAACAATTCACCGTAGGAAAATTCACCAGCATGACAAATTCACCTTAAGGAAAATTCACCACCAGCAATGCGGTGAATTTTCTAGTGGTGAATTGCTGACAGTGAATTTGCCTGATGCCCAAATTTAATCCTTAATCTCCACTTATTAAACTGAAACTGCACTTGCATGTAATCTCTTTTATAAAACTTTCAAAACTCAATATATTCTTCGAAAAAAATCTTCAAGAGATCCTTCAATACAGGTTTCCCATACAAAATCTGAAATTCTTCATAAAAAGTTTCTCATGAGCTCTGATATTCATCTGTGACAGCCTCTATACCCCTTTCTCCTCCCAAAAACTAAAATAAAACAATTGTATGGCTTCGGCCATGAGGCTAAGAAACTCGTTCTCATACCATTATATGGAATCAAGAACCAGCAAATTTATTCTGCTATTGAATTTTAGTACACTAAAACATTATAACAAGCAGGAGCTAATTACACTATTTTAACAGCAGTAAACTCAGCTGATTCAAATTCGCAACAACAAGTCAATACTATATACAAGCCTGTAGGAGCTAATTGCACTGTAATAGCAATAAATTTTAGTCAAGTAAATTAATAAATAGCAATTGATCATAATTGAAGGGAGGCATACAACAAATTCACTGCCAGCAATTCTTTTGAAAAATTCATCGCCACGATAAATTCACCACCAGCAATTCACTGCCATGGAAAATTCATCGCATTAATATTAACAAATATTAAAGCGGTTAATTTTTCCCCAACGGTGAATTGTTGAAGGTGAATTTTACTTCAAGTGACTTTGTCATGAGAGTAATTTTCCCGCAGTGAATTTTCTTAAAATCTTGAAGGAATCTTGAGAAAAAACTCCATTATCTAAATGCATAATATTATATTACAAAATCTTAGGTTGCCAAAAGAAAAAATATAATATCTCCGGAACTCAACTAGATACCATATGCTTGAAAACTTCAAGAACCAAGCAATGAAAGAAAATGACGGAGATACAGTTTCAATCAACATAGAACTGTGACTTTAATACAAGGAATAAAAAGAAGAAGAAGAAGAAGGCAGAAAGCATAGTCACTAGATGCCATAATTTTAACCATCGTATAATCCCCATTCAATTTTTTTTTTTATCATTATCGGCAGCTTGGAGGAGACAGTTGAAGCAGGTATTCTGTTATAGAGTCATCTTCAATGGAATCTGTCACAGGTTGCTCAACTGGACAAGGACCCTTTCTACAGTTCAATTGTATTGGAATGCTTGTTCCAACAGTTCAATTGTTACATTTTTTATATTTTAGTGCTTACTAATTTCAAACCATTTCAAAAATTTGCATGTTTTATGTTTTTTTTTTTATAATGGGTATTTCAGCATACGTGGGAGAAATACTGGCAACCTGCAATTTCTCTCCCAGAAAATTTTGAAGAAAATTGGCTTCAATGTAAAGAAGTAACATACATGAAAGGGGATATATGTCTAGATGGAAAAAAGGCAAGAAAAAACATTCGTTGTGGAAAATGGCGGAGGTATTTCCTTTTGACTTTCTAATATTTACATTCTTTTGAACACAATCTAGAATTTTTTTCCTAAGTATTTCTTAATTACAATTGATTATGCTTTTTGACTCCCATCAATAGTTTTTAATCCCTTATAAACATTAATATAATTTTTTTTTTGAAAAAATATTTTACTCAATTTTAGTGTTATAGAGCTTTATGCTGTTTTATCTTATATATTGTTTCTATACAGAGCACCTTTATCTGAAGTTCAGATGGATGAATGGGATTGTTCATGTGCTGTACAATGGGATCCACATCATGCAGATTGTGCTGTACCCCAAGTAAGATACATATAAATGACTTCTGAATAAAATATTAAATTCTAACTTTTTAAAGTATAATGCAGCCTTATAAAAGACTTTAGAGTTGCTTTAATACAATATATTCCCATTTATATGTTGATCTAATTCATTAATTCAAAAGAAATAATTTTTTTTTTTCTATTGTTTCACAAGTTCGAAACATTGTAGCCCTTCTTATAGTTTTTGAGATAAAATATTCATATTAAATTGTGAATTAAGTAAATTTAAAAAATATTTTTGCAACCTTTTTCTAACAGGATTGGAAAAATGTTTGTGTTTTTGAAGCAATTAAAATCTTGAATTGATTATATTCAGTTGAAAACCAAGTAAATATGGCAGTCATTGAATTTTTATATTTTTGAATTTTTAAATTGTTGCTTCTAATGTAAGTTTGTATAAACTTATATTGCCATTCATTTAGATATGCTGAAATATAATTTTCAGTTAATAGATTTGTGTTTGAGCCCTGTGTATAACCATATGATATAGAAACAAATTAGTTGGCATTCATGTTATCAGCCAGACTTATGTTGGGTGAGAATAAAACTAATATATCTTACCTTTCCTCTCTACCTCTAACCTACCCGTGTGCCACATAAAACTCTTTGCTGCTATCTTGCAAGTGCTTTCGGAAAATCAAGATTTCCATTGTCGTTTTCCATTTTCTCTTATTTGAATGTAATTATACTCACTTACAGTATTTTGTTGATGTGTCCATTGATGAAGAAGGTTTTTTTCTTTTCTTAGAAAAACAGGAAACATTGTACATTAGAGGCAGCATAGTGCACCATCAAACATAGGAAACCTATTGATATAAAGACACATCCTGATCTTGTTGAAAATCCACTCAAAATTTACATGTGGATGATCTACCTTACAAGTTAATCACAGCTATAAGGTTTGTTGCCCACATATTATATTTTTTTGGGCCGCAATACTTTTTTTCCAACTGGCGCAGACATAGTTATATCTCTTCCTTCATTGCCATTTTAACTTTTTTCTCATTCATTGTACTTTATTTAATGCCCACTTTAAATTCTTCCTAATGATGATACATTGTGTGATCCCATATTCCATATTAACTTGTTTCTCATTCATTATGCTTTATTTGATGTCTATTTTAAATTCTTCTTAATGATGATACATTCTGTGATCTCACATTCCATATGCCCATTGCTATCTTGATCTCTTCTCTATCATAGGGGTTAGACAGGCTTTGTTAACTTCAGAAGTTCAGTCAAATATTCTCCTTATTATAAGTTTTAAATCATCCTCTGAAATGAAAGCAAGACTTTTTCTATCAAATAACCAGCTTAGATGGAAAAAGGGATCTTAACTAAGAATTGTTTTTCAATGTGGTATCTACTTGCTTATCTACATTTGCTTTATCTTCTTTTTTAAACCAGTTTGAAGTTTTCCTTTTCATCACCTTTCTCATTTCTAATTCTATCAGCACCATTTAGAGAAGAGAAATTATAATCTTGGTTCTTCCTATAGAACAAACATTCATAATTTTTTCCCTATATGTCACATTCCTTGGTATTTTACACAATTAGTAGGTGTAAAATTGGATGCCACCACCTTTGCCAACTTCCTCTCTATTTCTAGTGAAATAAGAGCCTTCAAACATGCTATGGACATCCTTCAAAGCATGGGAAGAGTTTTATCAGACATTTTCAAATCATTTTCATGTCTAAACAAGGATTCAATTGCCCCCTTTGAAGCATGTTCAACTTGCAAGTCAGATCGTATTATACTTTTCTTTTAATTGCAACAATGGGTGAACCAATGTTTCTTTTATAAATCATTCTAAGAGTGATCCTTGCCTTTTTGAATCCACGAGGGAATTCCTTCAGTGAGCAGTGGGAAAGAAAGAATTCAATGGCTTTAACAGTTGGAAATATAGAAATATAGTGCATTTCTCTGAATTGTGAGTAGAGCAATGCAACAAAATCAATAGTTGCAGAGGCACCAGTTTCACCTGGTTCTTTCTATGATATTTGAGAATGAGAAATACGATGGAAGTAGGGCTCTGTGGTACACCCTCGTTGAAGCTCATTGTTTGGATGGAGGCACCATTGCTTCTAAATATAACGTTAAACTTTATTTAGGTTAGATATTGTACAAGTAATATTGGGTTACACCTTAAGGTGAACAAAATAAAAAGATTAAGAATGCTATTAGTGTTAGAAAGTGTGCATATTCAATATAGTGTTCATATTGAAAGGGAGTCTATAATTATAGTATTTATTTCTTTTGGGTATGATTCAAGAATTGTTCATATTGAAAGCGGGTCTATAATTATTGTTGCAAGTTTTTCAAAGTATTAGATAATCTTTGTGTGATCTTCATAATGTGGGTTGCATTCCAACTTTGGAAGAATGTTATAACATAATATGACTATGATATTGATATCATTGAATTATATTATAGGACATTTCACACAGACATAACAAATTAGATAAGATGTTTCTATGTTGCATGTTTGGGTTAAGGGTGTTCCTTTTGTTAGACATAATTTGACAGTTTTGTTTCAGCTATGTTGTTTAATTGATTTCTATTTGCTGGCATTTTAAAAAAAATAGGCCTTTTCAAAAACCCTTACCATTAATAAAAACATATTTGTAATTTAATTTTTATTTTATTTTATTTATGCAGGAATTAGAAACAACAGAGATACAAAAACGCTTGAAAAAAAGCAGGCGCGCACGTTCCATGTTTTAATCTACAACCAATTCTTTTGAGATCTATTTAATGGAAGATATTTGTATATTGTACATTTGAAATGTTTGACAGGAAATAAAGAGCTATGTCGAAATTATTTTACTGTCTAATCTCACAAAGATACATGTACTATTGTGTTTCTGTAACTATGAAAAATAATTTGATATTTTATAAATAAATTTGTGATATGATGATATACATAATTTGTAAATATGTCTTCACTTTTCTTCAGGGGCACTGTGCAGTATATCATTGAAGTTTTTTTCTCGTTTTCATTGTTATCTTCTTCCTTCCATGACTTATATCTCTTCACTAGTTACCTATTATGGAGTGTCATGCTTAAATTGTCATCAATGTATAGATGCACACTTTTCTAAGTAAATTTATTAGAATGTCTTTGTAAAATATTTTTTGGTCAGTCTTTTGATTTTTCATGTTATTTGTTCTCTCTTTTTAATTGCGTCTCTTTGTTTCATACAGTTGTAGAGAAAAAGAAGTCCGATAAATCTGCACAGTAGTTTTTTCTGAGAAAACATTTTCAAGAAAAAACTCAAACATAGTAAAATTCTTCCCTGTTGCATATAGCTCAACTGTTTTCCAATATAATAATGAATCTCTGATTTCACCCTCAAATATGTGCAGATATTAATAAGCACACTGAAAACAGTTTTAAAAATTTGCATGAAGCATTCAAAAGATAAACATGAATACTTTAAAATATAGAGAAAAATAGAAGAAAACCCAAAATAACATCAAATTATTTTTCTGAAAAATACATTTACTTCACAATTTTCCATTCGCTAGTGGTTAACTCTGTCACAGTTAAAACTGAACAAAACCTTCCCAAAACAAATCAGTAAAGAGTTGAAAAAACTCTGATTCAATTCTTCACAACACAAATATTTATAATATTTAATAATAATTTTATTTCAATTACATAATTGATCTGAAATTCAGAAATAACTGGTAAAAATGCTAAGGCTGCTTGTTTCCCCAGAGAGCAGTGTGAAACTTGGGGGTACTGGGCTACTCTGGGAGCATATTGTAATTATTGCAGCTAAAAAAGTTTTGGATAATAGAGTTACTGACTTATTTATCTTTGTAAGCCATCACTTCTAATCTCTTTTATTTTTCTCATAGAATTCCATATTAATCTAAGCTTTGTTCAGAATCTAGTTTGAATACCTTCTATTGAGGTATCTCAGTAATCAGCATATGACTCGTGTAGGTATGCACTACAAGGATTGCAAAAAATCCATAACTGATGAAACAAGCTAGTTTCTTAAAAAAGAATTTTGTACTTTTGTCATATGAGTCCATGACAGTATTATTCTTTGCTTTGAAATCGTAAGTGAAAGGATTCTATTATCTGTGTTAAATTCGTATCACACAAAGATCAGCAATTTGTGGCTGGTTGCTTATTAGTTTGGCATGTATTTGGGCTTATTATACACTTTTGAATACTAATTAGGAGATATCTAATTAGTAGTTCTACAGAAACATTGAGATAAAGTCAAGTTAAACTTGTAAAGAATGATAGGTGTAATAGCAAGTTCTACTGGTATAGGCATATATGTATAGCCCAAGTATGAGCACCCAAATGATGAGTATATTTCCCAAAATGTTATGGTTTTAAGCTTTATCCAGTTATGACATATCTTGAACTGGAAAAAGCTGTTGTCCGATTTATTTAGGTTTTCCTAGAGAAGCCGCTCAGGCCATTTCATCTATGGCTCTGGTGGTCTTTACACAGGCCGACATATTTCAGAGGTACTGCATGAGGATAATGAGTTGCACTTGGGGAACTCTATTTTCTTCTTCCCGACAGAAAGCTAGACTCTGTGCTAACCGATTCTGATATGGCACCTATGCTTCTCAAGGCCAATGGTGCCACAAAGCAGAGGAGGAAATCAAGGGCAAAGTTCAGCCTCTGTTTGATATTCATTTACAGGATGAGGGAGATAAGCCATCCTCTGTTTGTTGCTTGTCAAAACCTGTACCAACTGTAGCAATGGGTGTCAGGAAACAGGAAAGACAATCTAAGTTGGAGACTATTTTTGAGGGTTCACAATACAAGATACATATTGTAAATTTATATTATTCATTCATCTGGGTTTATAATCTCTGTATGATATACTGCAAATTTATACTCATCCTTTCGTCTGGGTTTACAATCTCTGTATGATACATTATAATGTTACACTCATTCATTCATCTTGGTTTTCTTATCCATGCATTTTTCCAATGTAAATATAAGTGGAAAGCTGCTATTATTTACATTCTGCGTTTTTTTATAAATTCTGAGAGCAAATACATTTGCATCAGTCAATAACTCCACATCTCCGTGGTTCCAAAAATACTTGATTCCGGGAAAGGAGTGTTCTTAAAGATTCGTCTCATGCATGTGAAACACAACTTGAGGGATGCCTGTGGACCGTGGCCCACTAGTAAACTTCCTTGGGAGATGACCTACATGGCATAGGTTCAATTCACGGCATGGATATCTAAAAATGCGCCCCCAACTCCCTCAACTCCCAAATTGACAGTTTTACCCGACAAAGAAAACTAGTATAAACTCTACCCTACCCTTATCCTAGGAGCTCTACTATTAGTAGCAGAACCACCCTGTGCAATGGTTGCAATACTTGAATGGCTGTCTTCATATCTTCACAACTCTTCTTACAGTGTCTATTGAAAATCTTCCAATTCAGGTGCACAATGAATCGTTGTACTGAAGTGAGACACCAACTGCTACCATATGTAAGCGAATAGGGATTAGTCTTAGTTTACCAGACATTGGCTTCTTGTAATTGGGCTCTTGGTTCATGTATAAGAGCTTTGTAATATTGGTCAATTAATATTTGCAATTTAGCATATCTTAGGGCAATCACACAGCATAAAATTCTTGGTTGAAGTAGAAGCAAATGCTTCACCTGATCATATGCTTCCCTTAAAAACTCTTTGGTTAAAGTAGAAACAAACTGACTAAAAGAGATATAGTCTAGTGAGAGAGCATTTGAAAACTTTTCAGCAAATACAATTGGTAGCTTAAAGCATCTTTTAAGGCTTCTGCAAAAATTGAGCCTTGAAACAGGGCATGGGCATCCATCTGAGCATAATAGATCAAAAAGTTGCACTTCCATGAAATGTAATGATTACTGGACATAAATAAACTAGGCTTGTTGACAACACCTTAGAAATGCCTTAAAAGGCATGCTGCCATGAAATGCAATGATTGTTGGACATGCATAAAATGGATTTGTTGACAACACCTTTGAAAGTTTAAGCTGTCCATCTCATGCAATTGGCAAGTGTAAATCCAATTTCAACAGCATTCGTCACCATCCTTTCTACAATGGGACATATTGGCAAGTGTAAACCCAAATCTAGCCAACTATTATCATTTGAGAAAAGCAAGATCTTATTACTGACATATTGGGGCATTCAAAATGCAAAAGGTAACAATATATTTTGTATGTTGGAGTGATTATTTAATTGATGAGAATTAAAATAAAATTATTTGACTTCACTTTTTAAATTGAATTTTGTTCTAATTTTGTTCAAGGTCAACTAGAAAAAAAATTGCATTGATCAACAAAACTCAATTTCTATTGCAATTGCACAAATCCCTACCAAATTTCTATCAACTTGTGGCTGCAAGCTACCAACAAGATTTAACGTTAGAAAATTTGTCTATTAATTATAGGTGGTCTAAAAACATAAAATAAAATTTATAAAAAATTCGTGATCCTTTGCAGGTTTGTGGCTGCTCCTCTGCGAAAAAATTGGCACTCAGGTTGCTCGTGGCATAGCCTGATAATAGTGCAACCTGTAATAATCAACCTCTTGGATGGCCTCCTTGTATGCTCGAAGTGATACTATGCTCTAAGAGGAAGATGCAACCATGCTCTCTAGTTGTTGTCGACCCATCTCAACTGCTTCTTGTAGCTCTGTAGCCTGTCTTTGCTGGACTGCCTGGTCCCGCTCTAATTATAGCTGATCTCTCTCAACTGCCAGTGCCTGCACCTGTTCTTGTAATTGCAAAATTTGGCCATCTCTACGGTTTGGTTGGGGAGGTGGATACACGGGTGGCTGGTGCTGATCACTGTCTCTGGGTAGTGTCGGGACCCTATCCTGTCGTCCCTAATCTTGGTCCTAGCAAGGGACATCTTATCTCTACTTCCCCACCTGTGGATCTGGGAGTGGCTGATCCTATGGCCCCCTATCCTGATCTGGTAGTGGTCCTCTACCTCCTTGGTTCCCGTCTTCGTCCCCTCGGCCTCAACCTGCACCTCTGCCTCTAGCTCTACATCAAGTAGATGGTGTCCCTGGTACTATCAGATGAAGAGGCATCCTAAACCAATCCCTGCATGCCTACATCATCCCTGCATCAGCCTACCCCAAATCATATGGCCATGGCCTGCCCACCAGTTGCATAAATCTCTACACTGGCTCTTGTGCAGGAATATAACAGCCCCAGTAGCTTTGACTCGAAGTCCATGCAAAAATGGCCACATATTGATCATTTGGCCTATCATGTGGCTCTCTGAACTATCTTTGTACTCTACCTAGTAGGTACATCTTGAGCATCGTGTGCTCCCTACCCTACATTAGTTTGTGTTTTCGAGCAAAGAAGAGCTATTGAACATCATTAAACCATGCGGGCCATCCAAAATATGGCCGCCATGTAAATGATCTCATGTCATCAAGAACTCTCCTCCAATGAGGAATCCTATGCTATCCTGTGTGGGTGAATGAGCACCTTTGCGGTATCGCTAGACAATCAGATCATCTGGCTCCATGGAAATTGGAAAAACTCTCAAACAAAGAATAAAAATGTGCTCCCAAGCCTAGACACGAAAGAGTACAAGTCTCTATACAGTGAGGCTAAAAGAATTGGCCCCCATGCAAATAATGGTCATTGCCGAACCATGTGCTCCCAAGCGAGCTCCCATCTATGACTAAAGTATTGACCTCATTGATGTAGTGCGACGAGCCCCGATATAATGGTTGCAATGACAAGGAAGAAGGGTGACACAAAGAGACTATAATGCTCTAACTCGATTTGACCCTTGCAGAAAACAAGTTGATCAAGGCCCATAATTTCATAGCAAGCCTCCCTCCTAGCATCCATGTCGTATATCACCTGCTCTTCATGGATGGGCAATCTATGGATCTGCCACACGTCGTCTAGTGTGACCATCGCCTCACCTATTGAGAGGTGGAAAGAGGATGTCTCACTATGTAATCTCCCAATGAGTGTTGTCAACATGCCCAGGTGTGTTCAAATGGGTGGTGCATAGGCAATGTACCAAAGTCCAATCCAGCCTAGTTGCTCCTGCTGTCACTCAATCAGATCATCCAAAATTCCAAAAAGATCTCAAGACCTATGCTCTTCTGAATATAGCTCTCTCACCTCCTCCTACATTAGGAAAGCCACTGCATTAAAAGATAGCAAAAAAATTTGGATCTTGGCTTGTCTCGACATATCCCAAAGCAACTTCAACATCACTGTTTGTGGGTGTGGTGCAGTTTGCAAACTTCAAACTATGCCGCTAGGAGTGTTTGAATCTCAAATTCTACTGTGGTGTCATAGTTTTTGAAGGCACCTTAGTTTGACCTAAACCCTAATTTTTAAAGAGGACCATGACAATGCACTTTGTATAGGTGGTTGGGTTTGGAATTTAAACCCAAATTCCAAACTCCGTTGCAACGTAACTACTCATGACGGTGGCACAGTTTGAGGCTAAGTGGCACCATTTAAAATTTTTAGCGGTGCAATATAGAACCACTCCTAAAATCTATATTTCCTAGGCTATTAAATGCGCATGTAAATCAAAAAACCAAGTTGGGTCAAGTTGACTCATCGGTGGTCCAGTGCCAGGAAGCCTTTGGTGTGTTCGTACTTGGTCAGAAATGTGTAGGGGAACTTGTTGTGCCATCTCGTGAAGGTGTTAGAGCTCAAAGTTGTAAAATATCTTAAGGATGAATGTGAAAATGAATTGGAAGTGGCCCCTCAAGGCCTATGTAAGCCTAGAAATTAGGGTTTTTTGACCCTATTTAGCCGTCTTGTCAAGGTTTTTGTCCCCCGATCCTATTTTTGTCCATTTGAGGGCCATTTTTGCACCATTTTTTGTATTTTATCTCGTTTTTGACCTCTTGGAGCCTTGTTGGACTCGTCAAACACCTTGTCCTCCTTTTTTCATGAGATCACCCAAAAAATTGAAATTTTTGTTGGATCTCTCAAGGGGGCAGTATATAGACATGTTTCACTTGCTAAAGTAGCAGTGGGGCAAGTTTTGAGATTAGAAATTTTTTTAATTTTGTTCGAGATAGTTTATTCTTTGAATGAACATAGCAAGTGCACTACTTCAAAGAGGGGAAAAATGTAGACACGTAAAATGTATTGATTGACGCTACACGCTTGATCCCGATTACTAACATGTTTCATTCTAAATCATCCCTTGGTCTAACCATTTAATCAAATACCCTTATTTGATTAAATTCCTCAATTTTCCTCCCTTAAATAAATCATTTATCTGATTAACTCATTCTCTCTTGTTAATTAAATCAATCAATCTAATTTAATTAACCTTTTGTCCCTCTTTAATTAAATAATTCAATTTTATTTGATTAAAATCTCTAAAGTCATCTTATTAAATAAAATAAATTAAAACCTTATTTGATTTAATCTAACATTCATCCCCTTTAATTAAATAAATCAAAATATTTATTTAATTAAATCTAAATCAAATAGTCACATCATTTAATCCCTCATTAAATTAATTAACCCTTGATTAATTTAATTCTAATCCATGTCCCATCCTCTAGCTTTTGCCACTTGCACATGAAAATACATTTAATTCATTTATTAAATCTCTATTTTCTCTCAACATGACATCTTTTAGAGAATATTTCTTCAAATTTGAAATCCTTCCAAGTGGACTTTATCCTTCCAACAAGACATTTAGTCCATCTTATGCATTGAGTCAAGTGGAATTTAAGACATTCTTTTTTCCCTCTTACATGTCATTTCACTATTTTCAAATTCCACCTAGTTGCATTTATGGGCACATTCATCAAAATGTGCACATCCTTTTCCCATTCACATCTTGACAAGTGCCATTTGGCCATTAGTTGAAAGTTAGTCCCACATTGCTTCATTTTGGGAATTTCTCCATCTTGTCTTTCTATAAATAAGAGGTTTTTCTCCTCATTTGATCATCCACAATTTGAGAAAGCTTACTATACTCAATTTCATCAACGCATAGCTAGGTTATTGCAGGTTTTCTCCACGGAGTTCTTTTGAAGCAATCATCAAGTGGATCAATCATCACCAAATCATCAAAATATTACATAGGAGTTGGGAAAGGGCCAATTTCCACATCAAATTAGAACCAATTCCCCCATAAGTTCAAGAGTTTTCTTGTTTTTAATAGGATTTCATCTATCTCCTTGCTTTTTCATTGTGTTCTTGTTTTTATTCCTATTTTGAGCATTGCTAATGGATTTTATGGGAAACTTTGATCTTGGCTTGCATTTGAATCTTATAATGTGTTTGTTTGTTGTGTTTTGCAGGTGTTAGGATCTTGGTTCTACACTTATTATATTCAACTAAACCAAAAATGGAGCTGAGGAACAAACCCCAACCCTTCAATGAGCCAAAAACACCTAGAAATTCAAATTTGCATTTTGGTAGGAAAGTTAAAGTTTTAATTCCTAGGAATATTTACACAACCTAAACCATTTGAATGATCCCAATGGATCCCATAAGATCTACACTAATTAAAATAATACTCCTAACATCAAAATGAGCATACACACATCACTAGAGTGATGTTCCTGCATCATACTCCAAAGGGAAGAAATATTGAAACTCAAGTTCCACATGATAGGAGGTCTACAATTGTCCTCCCATGCTTGATTATGTTTGATTCTATCATCCATGTGGAATTATCATATGGAAGGTACTTATAATTGACCAAATACTGCAAGTATTGCTTTCCTCTAGTCTTCTTGCTCTCTTTGGTGTCAAGAATGCACTCTAACTCTATTGGTGTGGTGGGTGGTAGGTTCTTTATCCAATCAACATCTGATATCTTTTGTGTACCCACTCCTTCATAAAAAATAACATCGCCTTTGTAAGGGTACAAGTCATCAACATTGAAAATTTGTGATATGCCTACTCCACTAGGCAAGTCTATCTCATAAACATTACTAGCAAACTTCTTAACAACCCTACAAGGACCTATCTTCTTCATCTTGAACTTGGTATATTCACCTTTTGGGAACCTTTTCTTCATAATATGTGCCAAGAAAATATCTCCAAACTTGAAACTAACCTCTCTTCTCTTCAAATTTTCCTTTTGTTTGTACTTGTCCACAACAGGGAAAAAATTAGTGGCGAATCTTCACTAATTGGCGAATTCTAGGAATCAGCCAAGTCAAAATTGGAAAATTTCTCACACCCAACAGGGTATCCAAATCACCTGGATTTTATGAACTATAGGTCCAATCCATGTCCATTTGCCAATGAGTTTTTTATGAGGCATATTTAAGCAAAAAAAATTCCATTGTCAAACTACACATTTCAATTGGACCAACTAATATTTCCACCTGGAATCCTGAAAGAATTTAATAAAACACCTACATATTCACCAATATTATTAAAAAAACATTGTATTAGGACCCATTTTGCAAATTAAAATTTACAAATAGTTTCTTGTGAAGACCCATTTCGCCAATTAAAATTTATAAATAGTTACTCATGAGGACCTATTTCGCCAATAACATTAAAAAATAATTACATTTGAGGAGACATTTCACCTTGAAAATTACAACGTATCGTTGTATAAGCATGCAAGATTCACCAAATTTTTAATATACCATTTAAAAATACCACAAAATTCGCCAAATATGGAATCATGGATTAATATAAATACAATTGAAATTGTCATTTATTCTTACACATTTTTTTCGGTTATGAGGTTCTACTTCTCGATTTAGAAGTCAGCAAAAGTCAAAAACATAGACTTAAAAGGTGAGTGACCATTTCTTCAAAGTGTTATTAGTTATAATAATAAGTTTTCTTTATCTCTTTTCCATTCTTGCTTCAACAAAGTGAACCTTAGAACCAAACTCTAAAGTGTCAAAGTTTTTGAAATCTCTGACGCACCGAGTAGAAAGATGACTAAGAAAGACTTGCAACTCAACAGAGTGAACCATCAACCAAGTCAGGGAATTGTGAAGTTATGAAAATTTAGAACTCCGTGACAAGTTTATAAAAATATGAGGACTAGCAACTAAGTTTAGGAAAAGCCAAAATTTTTATTGTATTCCATGGTATTGAATTTGATATGTGATTCTACATCATTTTTAAAGAACAACACTTATCACACTACTTATAAATTCCTATTGCATTCCCATTCACTCAATCTTTGATAAATAACTGAAAGGAATATTATTAGTCCATTCCTTGAACAAAAATAAATACAATTGAAAGTCTCATTTATTCTTACACATTTTCTTTGGTTTTGAGGTTCTACTTCTCAATTTGGAAGTTAGAGAAAGTCGAAAACGTAGACTTAAAGGTGAGTGATCATTTCTTCATAGTGTTATTAGTTATAATAATAAGTTTTCTTTATTTCTTTTCCATTCTTGCTTCAGTCTTAAAGATGATATTGAGTAGGGAATGTGATATGTATTATTATTCTCCATCCTTAAAAAAGAAGACATTTTTTTCTAGTTTTTATTCAAAGTGAGATATGAATATGTCGAGTGAATCAGAGATCAATAAGTCGAGTGACTTGAGTAGCAAGGGTAAGGCTCCTTCCAATCCTCAAGGTGGTGAAGAGACTGTTGCCACTCCTCGGACTCCTTCTGCTCCTTAGGGTTGTAAGGCTATAGTTGCTCCGCAGGGTGGTGAATAGACTCTGGTTAGTCCTCTGGATTGTGAAGAGACTGGGAGACTGTCAAAATGCCAAAAAAATAGATGTACCATATAGTCTTACTTTGGAATTGCCAAAGCTTCTATTCCATTAGGTCAAGATGGAGCTACATCATCAACTCTTCCACCAAATATTGGTAGCATTCATAATACCTCATCACCACCGGAGGTCAAGTTGAGATTGTCATTGATTTAAGTCAAAATGTATCAAATCAGGATGGCAATACTGCAGAAGATTTTCCAAGGGATACCTTGGGCCCTGTTAGCCAGAATGAGATAATTGACTTGGATGAGGATGATAATGTTGGTAGCAAGAAAAGGAAAAATAAACCAAAAAGAGGGTGCGAGTGGGAAATGACAAGGAATTTTCAACTTCATTTGTTGTCAAAGTACCCATTCATTGAACCAGTAGGGAAAGAAAATGATATTGAAAATGAAAAAATGGCCAAATGTATGATTTGTACTTGGAAATGTGGAAGAGACAAGATGTTGCAACTAAACATTGACACTATAGAAAATCATATCAGTAAAGTTTATGGAAAACAAACCATAGATGGAAAGGAACAATCAGTCATATGATGGAAATCAAAGGAAGAATGTCTTCATGTTAGGTATGTCATTGTATTCATGTTAGGTATGTGACAAATTATGAAGAGCATCACAAAAAAATGTTGAAGCTTGTTGCATGTAAAGGTACACTTGAGGCTCAATTTGGAAAAGCAATGGAAGCAACAAATCTATCAAAAACTATTTAGATGAGTGTTGTTTTCCATATTTTGTCCAGAGGGCGTCCTATGATAGACTACCCAGAATATTGTAGTTTATTATCTTATTTGAAGGTTCCTCACTATCCCTACTCACATTGGTTAGTAAACACTAGATGGGAATGGGAAAACTATCTTGCTGTAGTGGAAAAGGAAGATTTAAAGGACAAAGTAAAAGAGTCAAATTTCTTTGCATTATGTTTAGATGAAGTTACTGTGGTAGACAATACTTCTCAGGTCTATATGCATTTGTATACTATACAACAACATGTTCTCCAAACTGATCTTCTTTGTGTTCATAAAATGAAGGACAATTCAACATCACAAAATATATTTGAACTAGTCAAGAAATATTTGAATGAAATTGCATGTATGGATGAGTTGACAATTGCGAAAAAGTTGGTGTGTGTAGACTCTGATGGAGCTATAGTGATGCAAGGTCAAAGGACCGGTGTTTGCACAAATTTACAAAATACTTGTGCACCATACATGCTTGGGATTCACTCCATGGCCCATAGAATGATTTAGCATTCAAAATTGTAAGCAAGTTTCCTACAGTATCAAAAGTTGAAAATCTAGTCCATAAGATCCATGCATACTTTTGCCAAAGTCCTAAATGTTTCATAGAATTTTAAAATTTTGTTGAGGGAATAACACTAGGAAATGAGCTTCTCAAGGATGTAAATACCAGATGGTCTCCCTACATGGACCAACATAACTAGTTCTTTCATAATATCAATCCTTGATTGGAGTGATGTACAAAAATCACAACATAGTAGACAAAGCTCCTGACCTCTTACATAGGTTAAGCGATATAGAGACACTCTTGACTTTAACTAGTCTTCTTCCCATGTTGGATGTGATGAATGAGCTTGTGAAGAAAGCCCAAGATAGAACTATGTATATTAATGAATATGCCAATCTACATAAACATACATGCTTGGCCCTTCATCATCTATATCTAGATCTAACACAAGATGGCACAAATTATTTCATGTGGCAGAAAATTACTGATTTGAATGATCCTGATAATTATTTACAATTTAATACAAGTGGGAACTTATGTATCTGTGTACGTGGATATGAGATACAAATGTACCAATGTAATACAACCAGGCACTCTAGTAGAGAAGTAGCTGTTAATGAGGAATATTTTGAAAGAATTGTTAAATATGTTGGTGATAATTTGAAGGAAATTGCAAAATCTCTTTCCTTAGAGATTTGTGAAAGATTCCCTTGACATGAAATACTTGAAGCCATGAGTATTATGTATCCTCAATTTTGGGAAAATCGAGATAAGGGTATGTGTAGGATCATCATGGAAAAAACAAGCCCTTAAGTGGCAAAAAAATCAGAAAAATCAGAGTTAGGCAACTTGATGTAAAAATTTGAATAAGTTATCTATATTATTTCAAAAATATGTAAGAATAGAATCTGTAAGAAATTGAATGTAGTTTCTAAACTACTAGGTTTGTTTTAAAAAAAAGAAATCTATTTGGTGAAAATTTAAAATTTCAATGTAGTAGTACTTCTATTTCAGGGAAAAAATAAGAAGTAGGTGTCTGTCTAACTACCCTAACCACAATAAAATGATAATATTTTCTTATAAGATTTTAGATATAAGTAGAGGACTCATGCCCCAATGTGATACATATTTTTTTGTAATTTTCTTCCAAGTAAATAATTAATTATTAATTTTTTATTACAACTTTTAAAAAATATAAAAAACTTGTATGTCTGACCACCTTAACTTGGTCAAAACTTCATGAAATTATTTTTTTCTTTTTTTAATCCTATATTATGTGAAGCATAGAATGTGACGCATGTTTTAGTTTAGAAAAATTTGATACCATTTGAAAGTTATAGATGTTTTTCAATCAGCTTATCAATCAGGAATTTAGTCGTAATTTGAATAAAAAATGAATAATAATTACTTATTGAATTAAAAATAAAGCATAATTTATATTGGTGGAAATCTAAGAATCTCCTTTAAAAACCCTTTTCATATAATCAAATTTGGGTAAAAAAAAGGTCGTTAGCCACATACCCATCATATTGCCACTTTTTGGCCCATCACAATCCTGCACATAGCCATAACCCAAAATATTTTCATGCTTACGCAAAAATCTTGATCAAACGATTTTTGAAAACTATAACATACAATGAGTAGAAAATAGAAAGGATTTTAGATGAAGCTAAGCTTAGAAACCAATGTAGGATTTTTGCAATAGCTATGAAGGACTAGTATAAATCCATGGGAAAGGACAAGGCCTTTGAATCGGGCTCAATAAAAAAAGGTTTGGAAAAACTTAGGTCAGAGTGAAATATTGTGTGGTTCAATATCAAAATATTTCAAACTTTCTAATTTATGTCAAACAATGATATTGGGATCAGTGGAGGATGAGAGAGTTTTTAGTCCATTGGGGTTTTTGAAATCAAAGTTAAGAAACAAACTAGACAAGAATTTGGAAAATTGCTTGAGGATGAAAGGAACTGCGTATAATGTTAGAAATTTTCCTTTTGAAAGGGCACATACAATCTGGAGGTCCACATGTGAAAGAAGAGGGACCTGGTTGTACAACACTCCAATTCCAAAGGCTAGCACTGGTGGCACTAGCAGTGGCAATGGGATTGGGATAGATGACATTGAGAAAAATAACATAATGAATGTTGAATTTGAGACACAGGACGAAGAAAATGAAGAGCAGACTTGGAATCAAATTCAAGATGACTCTTTTACTTTATTTGATGATGAATGTTAGTTAGAGGACCCTGAGTCCATTTGGGAAATGGAAGAGAATTAGCAGCTTTTAGGTATTTATACTACACTTCATGGATCCTAGGATCAGTTTCCATTGTTCCATACTATAGTTGATGATATTTTATATTGTATTCAATGAAATTGTGAATCATTGCACTTCGTGATATTTTATTTTATATTGCACTTCATGAATAATATTCCAAAGTCAAACTATAGTTGATGATATTTTATGTTGTATTCCATGAAATTGTGATATTTTATATTTTAAATTTTACATTAGTTTGTACATAACATTCAATGAGGTGTCAAATGACGACACCTTTGAAAGGTTAAGGAAAGATTAGTCCTTAATGTCACATGGTCATAGAAACTTGGAACCTTAGAACCACAGTTTGAAGTTTCAAATTTTTCTAAACCTTTGACCCATCAACTAGAAAGATGACCAAGAAAGACTTGCAAGTTTGCAACTCAACAAAGTGAACCATCAACCAAGTTGGGGAATCAGGAAGTTATAAAAATTTAGAGCTCTGTGACAAGGTTATAAAACTCTGAGGACTAGCGACTAAGGTTAGGAAAAGCACCAAAACCATGACTTTTAGTGATAGTAACCACATCAATGAAACTAACCAAAAATACATCATTCCAATTCCAATAATGGATAATCCATGACATGAATTCATATAAATATTTTGCGGATATATGCTAAGTAGTCATGGATGTTGAGTATTGATGTGTGAATTGTAATGCAATTTCAATAAGATTATGGATGCCTGGAATTAAAATCACCTTATAGTTGACATTTTAATCATGTTTAAAGTAAAACTTGAGCATGTGCTCAACGATTCATCACTCAACTCAATTCTTATTAGATTAATAACATATTAACAATAGTATTAGTAGTATATACAACAATGAACATCAACAATTGTTTAAAGTGTATCTAGAAGTTGAAACCACTACCATACTTTTTCTTCAAATGATATAATAAATAATACAGATAATTGAATCTCAACATATTACTGAAGTTTGAATTTGAGCTTTTAAATTTATTATCACATGAAGGAATACATAAAGGAATTGGAAATGAAAAATATTTCTAAAAGACAACTCTGTAAAGAGTTGAGTTGGAACTTGGAAACTCATATTATCAAAAATTAAATCACTGCATCACCTTTTTTAGCAACTTCCACTCTTCAGGTGTTGGAATTGTTATTTATTCTAACTAATATTGTTTGACTTGAAGATTTGTTAACAATTCATGATTCAAATTGGAACCTATCTTGGATTCTTTAGTTAATTTTTCATTCAGGGTTAGCACTGGTTTGATGGAATCCAAATAGATCACCACATTTGGGTTTTGAGGAAATTGGTCCAAATCAATCTTCCTTGCATCCTCCATCTTCTTTCTAAAATCATTCTTTCCAATGAATCGCTCATTTGTGTCAAAATCTTTTAGCAAACAAAGCTCAATGAAGTTCCTTACCTTTTCATCCACCTTCATCTTGTCAGCATCCAAATGCAAATTTCTTTTTTTCACACATTCTCAAACACTTTTAATGATAGATGACAACATCATTGATGTAGCAAGCCGATTAGTAATCCCTTTTGATTTCAAAACATTGTCACTAGCCTTGTAGACTGTTTGTTGAATTTGATTTGTTGATTTCTCTAATGCTAGCACATTTTTGTTTTCCATTAAATATTTGTTGAGTTTATTATGATGTCTGATAGCATCAATAAATTGAAACATGTCACAAAAATGATCAATCCCATGCATTATTTCATCCTAGATCTTTTGCTTCATATGCCTCATTATTTCTCTACAAAATGTAGATAACTTATTTTGACAAGACCTAATTTCATTTTTTGCTTCCATCAGCTCTGCCTCCAATCTTTCATTTCTTTTTCTCTCCTCCAATTTTTGTTCCCACTGTGCATTTCCATTTGCAATGCTTAGTCTTAATTTTTTTGAGGCAGATTTTCCCTCATCATAGTCCTTGTTGCTCTCAGCTAGCCTTTGCTTTAGTTCATTCACTGTAGTCTCATTCTACTTATCCTCTTTGCTTGTAATGTAGAGTCAATTTTTTTTAATTCTTTTTTCTAATTCATTGCTCTTGTTATCTGTTGCTTTCCTCTTTGCTTTCTTATTTGCTATGTCTACCTATAACTTTTCAATTTGAGTCTGCAACCTTTTTTTCTCTCTATCTTGCTTTACCAATGATGTGTACACCAATTCATTTTTCTTCTTTGATACATTAATTTTTTCAGTATTTATGAGTCCAAAAATATCCAATTGAAAATTGTTCACCTCAAATTTAGATGGAGCCATTTGATTTGTTGGTTTGTTTTGAATTGTGGGAACAAGAATTGTCTACTCCATGATTTCTTTACTTGTGTCAAATGTGGGTAATACCATGGTTGTTGTAGGCTTTGAAGTTAGAGCAGATGCACTCTCCATCAGTTGCTTCTTTTCTTTTTTATTCAATTGTATTTTCTTTTTAAACTCTTTAATGTAATCAAAACCTAGGGATGTAGGAATAATGGAATTCTTGAATGGTGAAGGAATAGGAGTACTTGCAGTTGCTAATGGCATCACAAATAGACTAAGTGGCATTGGGGGAGTGCCTGGAAATAACTCCTTTGTGGTGGATCCACAGGTAGTGTGACTTAAAGTTGGACCTATCAAAATCCTTTGACTCTTCTATATGCCTTGATCACCTGGTGTTTCTATGGTTTATTGTGTTGTCCTCTTGTGTGTAATTTTCTATTGTAGCACATGTTGACCACTACTAGTACCACTACCCATACCATCACCACTAGAGGTAGTGGCAATTGCACTAAGCCCTCCACCATGGGCATGTCCTAGTTGTGATTGTGTCTGACCATGAGGACTAGGATTTGAAGCTCTAACAAATTAAATTGTTTTGGCTCTACTTTATCAGCTCCAAGGCTAGATTTATCAACTGGTTTTCTATGTTTTATATCTATTACTGTAGGAATTCCTTGTCCTTGGGACCCCAAACCACCACCTTCATAACCCATTTTTTTAGCTATGGATGCTCCTATAGTAAATGCTTCTTTTGGGGCCTCACTTAAACCAAGTTTGAAATTGACATGGCTTTCTTCTTCCCTATAATCATCTCTTTCTTCATCTTCTCCTTCAATGATTCATTATGTGAATTCATTATTTGAAGCTCCCATCTTTCATGTTCAATAGGACCATTTTGTTGATGATTCATTGAGAAATTCGAATGATTCATTGCAACAAGTATCTCATTGTCTTATTGATTGAGATTCCTATTTATCAAACATTGCATCCTTGTTTGTGAAGTCTGACATTTTATATTTGGAGGACACGCTTGAGGGTTTATCTCTCCTCTTTGATGAAATTCATTGCACAATTTTTGTCAGACCATATGTCTTTGGATCTTGTTCAACATTAGTTTCCACATATTCTTGATTTATCACCTTCTTCATTGATTGGGTATGTACCTGATTTGATTGTGGAATCTTCATCTTTAGTGCACAAGGAGACACATGAGTAGATTTTAGAGACATTATCATCATACATATCCGTCCTTCTATCTTTTAATTCCTATCTAGATGGGAGGCATTCCTGCATTTGTACTTGGTTTTGTTCCTTCCAAAAGGGAGACAAGTTGTTTTCCAATATTGGATCATGTTTTGTCTTCAGAAACTTACCATTTTTTGCAAGTGATTACACATTATGGGGGGGCTACATAGTCTCTCTCTTTCCCTCTTATGTGGGGCTATTGATTGTAATATATCTATGTGATGGATGGTGTACTTGGGGGTATCATGGAGTCCTCCATCCTTCATCACTTGATTGTTCTTTTCTCTTTTTGGGGAGGAGATTTGTCCCGCTAGGTTTTCTCCTTTTCTCCATTTACGAGAGATTGCATTTGCATTTGTACATGGGTACATAAATGGTCATGTAGCCGAGACCCATCTTTGCATTTTTTTGCATATGTTATAATATTCTTCCTAAGTTGCACCGGTGTGAATGTATGTCTTGTACCTAGTAATTTATCTTACTAGGAACTTAGGGAACTTATTCACTTGATTAAGTTTACTTAGGATATAAGATTCTTTCTAGAAGTCTTAGTTGGATTTTCTAGAACTTATCTAGCTTATAATGCATGATTCCTAGGTAGTTAGGTTGTTAGTTGTCACATGTAATAGGATTAAGACACATGTCACAATCATGTTCAATCCTATTCCTCACCTTGCCTATCTAAGGAAGGTCATTCTACACATATATGTAATATACTTCATACCTCATCATCATTTTGATAGGTCTTAATATCAATCAAGCTCATATTCTTGCATACTCTCTTGCATCTAAGGTTTTCATTATTTTTGTAGGTGGTCTTGGGTGTTGAGCTAATTTTCAGCTCTTTAATTGATATGGTGGGGGAGCTTTCTAAACTCAAAAAGAAGGTGTTGCACATTGAGAAAAAGATGGCCAATATTTCCAAATTCAACTCCAAGGTTATGCACAGGTCTGTGACTACCCTATGATTGTTACAAGACAAAGAGTTCTAGAAGGTGGGTGACAATGATAATAGTCACAAGGAAATTTTCAAGTTCCTCACTGATGATTGGGGTCAACTATTTGGTTAGGTTGTTTGTCTAGTGTTTTTTGTTAGTTGTTTTTGTTTGTTTTTTATGTATTGTTAAAGTGTTGTTATTGTGATGCTACGGTCTTTGGACTTGGTTTTCAATGTCTAGGATTTTTGTAATTGGGCCAACACCCTAGTTTTGTTTCTTTATCTATCAAACACATCATTTTCAACATTTTATTAACAACTAAATTATAGTTTCAATAAAGCGCCAATAAATTAAGACCTCAACATTCCAGACTTATCTAAAACATAAAATATTTTTCCACTATTCATAAAAATAGAAGTAGAAAATTTGTATGCAATTCACAATTTAGAAATATAACCATGGATTATTTTTAAGTGAGATTGAACTATTAAACATTTAGGAAATTTCATGTCCAATATGATTGTAATTTGTTGTATAGAAAATGTGTTGAAATAAATTATTTTGTGAACTATAAAACTATTGTCATCTTAATATACATTATGTAGGGTATACAATTAACTAAGAAAAGTCTATTGAAAATAGTATTCTCTTGAATTGGTGATAGTTTTAGAGACCTCAAGATTGCAATTGGGTATAGATTTTCTTTGGTATAGTAATGAATAATTCCAAATTGATATAATAATATGTTTAGAAAACCTATAGGAACACCTCCTAAGATTAAGGTGCGCTCAAAATAGAGAAGAGACTACCCACTCTTATAGTTAGCCTTTAATTGTCTTAATTCTATTCATAAGCCTCTACTTACCTTCTTGAAGATAAATTCCTAGCCTTAAAGGTGGAGAAAATCTTTAGGATTGTGGATCCACATTTTTGGGACCGAACACAACCCATATGTAGTCACCAAAATTAATATAAATTCTCTCACAAACCTTTTCTACAAGTGTGGGGATGCTTACTGATTAGAAATCAAATGAATAAAAAAAACCTTCAACTTCTTTATTTTGCATGAACATGAATGCATTTCATCTCAAAGAAATAGTTCACTATGTTCTCGAAGAACTCAAAAGGGAAAATACTTTTTTTTGGGCATTTAAAGATATTTCTAGGTATTTTATGTATCCACCACCTATATGAGTAGTGAACTCACCAAAATAAGAAAACTACAAATTTTTGAAGATTGCACAAAAGTCTATCTTCTTCCCTAGGATGCTCCAAATCATCATAAGTCATCAAAAACACTACATACATGTTCTTGATGCTCCAAAATCTACCTCATTCTTGTGAAGTGACTCGTTAACTAAAATGGAAAAAATAGAGATTTAGAAAATTGTAGTTGAGGTGTGATTTTCTGATCATCTTAACACCTAATTTGACTCTTTTAGTGAACTAGCTTTCCCAAAGCCTGAACTCATTTAGATTAGACATGTTAAATCCATCATTTAAAAATGGCATTAGTCATTTTCCTAAGGTTCTTACCTCCTTAGACTTGGTCACACATACATTTTTATCCATTGGAAAGTTGAACATAAGGGTAATGAGTGAGCTCTTAATAATTAAAAGAAGTTCTAAATTAAATGCAAAGTAAATTAAATATGGCCTACTTAGCTCAAAATTTGATGATGGATAAGTGACATGTTAGATGTCAAGAACAATCTTACAAAATATATGGATTTTTGGGGTTAACTTAGACAAAGATCTCTAATTTTACAAATTGTCTATATTTGTACTAGTTCACGTCCATGGATATGGATTTGATAGTAGCATGGATTTGAATTGATGCACACATATCTAAACTAGTAAGATGTAGTATAATGTAATTCACTAACCTTAATTTCTAGTATATACTTCTTGTAAGGATAAGTGGTTTTCACAAACAACTTTGATGAATCTACCAAATAGCAAAGGTCATGTTGTCCTTGTTCATACTCATAATGAACTAGCTTTACAACTCTAAGAAAAATCATCGAGGATAACAAGTAAACATGCAATGGTCCATCGATGAGGTGCTCTAATGTAAATGCTACAAGATTCCTTTTATTCTTCAATATGAAACTCTAGTTGTGTGGGCACTAAATTTTTTCTATGATGTCCTAGATGATCTCTATATGATTTCAAATTAGTGAGTATCTTTAAATACAACAACCAATAACATAAATCAACAAGTGCTAAGGCAATTCAGAATAGCTAGTGAAGTAGTTAGCAACAACTAAATTGAAATTTGAGTTCTAAACATGAAGGTCTAGTTCCATGAGTATGGATGTGACTTGGGTCAAGTCTACATTTGCAAATCTATATATTCATTTTTGTAAAGGTCTATTTAGATTAGAAATGCAAATTGGACAATCATCGATGGTAGAGATCATAACATATTGAATGCTGCAAACCAATTTCATAGACTATACTTCTTATAAATTGATTATTACATTTACAAATTTAATCAAAACAAATTCAAAACATTAAAAAACATGAATATGCAATTTTCAACATTACATATGAAACTCACTATATTAAAAAATTTTAAATGCCGTATAACAACAATATTTAAATAAGAAAATAGCTGAGCAAAGGGTGGAAAACAAAATCTGATTCGACGTGTGTATATCGATGAAACCCTACTCCTGTCGTGGGCCCATGCAAGTAATTTGGAGTTGACAATAAACAGACAGCAAAACTCACCACCATTTCCAACTTAGATCACAGTTGAAATCCGACCATTCTAACCAATCCTGGAAGTTGTCATGGGGACTCATGCCTTCAAACTGGTTATTTATATTTATTAACAACAAAACTTGTTCGCAACCACACCGTCAAGTTATCGTCTGGTTTTGAAGAAAAGGACTATCTGCTTATGCTCTTCAGGTAAATCTTCAACCATTTTCGAATCGGATCAGTTATCATTTTTACATTTAGATTAGTTTGGCCACTGGGTTTTTCTGCTTATTTTCAAGCTTATAGATTACCAGTGGTTGGGTTCGAAACTCAGTATTATCAATGTGAGCTATAATGCATGTGTGATTGAGATATTTTATTCTCATTCGAAGCTCAAAACAGACCAATCTCATCTCATTACCCTAAGCTGTGCATTTTTCTAGACAGAACTTGTAAACCTTTTCGAGATCGGTTTGAACTTCTCGGTTTGTTGGCTGCCATTGCTTCCTTGATCGATTGCCAAAAGATTGTAGTTTAGAAAATTCGTGTTGTAAGATCACTGTATTTCGTATGATATCTAGTACATGTTTCCCGTTGTCACTGTGTAGGATTTATGATAATGCTATTAGGATTCAACCCTGTAGTTTTGGAGTCAAACTCATTGACCCATGTTTCATGAGTAGTGGTTCACAGAAACTCATCTCTCATGATAATGAGTGGTTCACCTAACACTCATTGCATCTAGGTGATGCTCACAGAGGTGTAAGATTTGATGTGTGACAGTATATTGAGTTTATTTTGTCACTTTATTTCAGGTTGTATCTAGTATTTAATATAAAATTGCATTAGTCATATTCAAGTCATTAGGATTCTTCAATTCATAATAATACCAAAGTACAAATAAACCATTATTACATTGAACTCTTATGAGAGTTACATCGGTTGGTCAAGTTAATTTACAAAGGTAACTTCATAGTCTCGCTCTCTTGAGTGAAAGACTAATTTCATAGCTAAGTACTCTTTTACACATTGATAGTAATATTGACACAAATAACATGGGTAAACAATTACCCCAAGGATGATCAACGAACACCTCCTAATTTTTATAAATTGAACAAATTTCTATTAAATTCTACCAATTTTTATATTTCATAATCTATCATATGATAACTCAAGTCTACAAATCATATGATGAAAAAAATTGAATCTTAACCCTCAATTCTTCTTCATCTTGTGTCCTATTGTTCAAGAAAATGAAATTCCATAAAGTTGGCTACTTTGCCACTATTTTCTTGAACAATATTTGGACACAAAGTGAAGAAAAAATAAAATAAGGAGATTGATTTTACCTAGTCTATGGGAGAGTTTCCCTTGGTGAGTGTTGATGATGAGGGAGGCCCTTCTTCAACTAATATTATTTCTAGAACCATTATTGTTCCTTATTTGATGTCCCTTAGCATTGGTGGGAGGGGTATGGAGGAGGCTAGCAGGGAGATAAAATTTGTTAGGGAGAGGTTAGTTGTTGCACAAAGATCAATTTGGATGAGAAGTTTACAATAATTCCTATAAATTCTTATGGTTTGGGATCAACAATAAAAAGGGAGTGTACAACTAGGAAGGAAATATACTTCAATGATGTTGTTGGTACAACTTTTGGTAGTTTTTAGAGCTCTCTAGAGTGCTACAATTTTAATCCATGTTGATTTAGATAGTATCTTATTTTATTCAATGTTTATAGTTGATTTTAGTCCCTCTTGGGAGGTGTTGCAAGAATTGTTGTTATTTTACAACCAAGAATTTTTCTTGTGGAAGATTTTTGCCAAATAGTACAAGTTGTAAGGTGATCTAAATAAGTACATTTTTATAAAAATTTAATTTAA
This sequence comes from Sequoia sempervirens, assembly GCA_007258455.2. Lineage (NCBI taxonomy): Eukaryota > Viridiplantae > Streptophyta > Pinopsida > Cupressales > Cupressaceae > Sequoia > Sequoia sempervirens. The sequence goes on from VDFB02024106.1 coordinate 82,099, forward strand.
TGGTAGTTAAATTGCTTAAGAATTTATTTTATTAAATTTTTAATTCAACTATTTCACTAGGGTATTCCATGCACGTTTAGATTTAACTTGCCTAAATTTTATAAGTGATATTAAATATCTAAATTTATTTAATATTACATACTTTTCATTTATTTTAGGCCCATATGACCAATATTCATTTTCCATCATTGATTTTGTCTCGAATCTAATAGTTCTCATTGCTTTTCCGGAGCTAAAATTTATCATTCTTTTAAATGTTCACCAATCCTAGAATTCATTTTAGATTGTTGATCTCCATTAATCTATACTTACCTAAAATATTTTCAAAGGCCTAATATATCATCAATTTGATAGCTCAAGGCGATCACTCTATTGGCTAGAAGTGCAATATTTGACAAGATTTTAGACAAGAAATAATAAAATAATAGTTCAAAATGAATTCTACATTTGATGAACATTTGAAAGTGTGGGTACATTTTAGCTCCCAAAAAATAAATGAGAATTGTTTGATAAGAATAGATCAATAATCAACAACGAATTTTGGGCTTAAGTACATTTTAACTCCCAAAAAACAAAGATAATTATTAGATTGGACATGAATTTATAGATTTTAATAGTGTCATTATATAAAAAATTTCTTTATTTGGTGTCGGTTTAAAATATCTAGTTCATGTGAGTTCAAGTGCTTTCCTTTTTATCTCCATTCTTTTCTTGCAAGAGTAATTAATTGTAAAATTACGGAAGGAATCTTAAAAGGACTATAAATATCTGTTAAAATTTCTTAGGAATGTTGTTGAGGAAAATCAGGAACCTTTTTAAACAAAGTTCAACGTTTAGTTGAAAACAATAATAACTATAAAGAAGTAGAAATTATAACTGGCCAATGTTAAAAAAAATCTTCCCTAAAAAAAAGATTCATTTTAATCATATAACTACATTTCTTCAATTTCATAATTTTGTGTCTAACATAAATTAAAATAAAATAGAAACCCTATGTGGAACATCTTTACAAGGGCCTAAATCTGATGTGGCCCGTGTATAATTTTATCCTAAAATACAATTAAAATTGTGGGAAGACTCCTTTGTATTAAAAGATTATATAGAAGTGCTATTAAATATATATTTAATTTATGATATAAATTTTAAAATAAGATAAACTTTAACATTCATAGGACAAACAAACAGAATCTACCATCAGGAAAGTTCACCGCAAATAATTTGCTGCAGAAAATTCACGGCCAACAATTCACTGTAGGAAAATTCACCAGCATGACAAATTCACCTTAAGGAAAATTCACCACCAGCAATGCGGTGAATTTTCTAGCGGTGAATTGCTGACAGTGAATTTGCCTGATGCCCAAATTTAGTCCTTAATCTCCACTTATTCAAGTGAAACTGTACTTGCATGTAATCTCTTTTATAAAACTTTCAAAACTGAATATATTCTTCGAAAAAAATCTTCAAGAGATCCTTCAATACAGATTTCCCATACAAAATCTGAAATTCTTCATAAAAAGTTTCTCATGAGCTCTGATATTCATCTGTGACAGCCTCTATACCCCTTTCTCCACCCAAAAACTAAAATAAAACAATTGTATGGCTTGGGCCATGAGGCTAAGAAACTCGTTCTCATACCTTTTTATGGAATCAAGAACCAGCAGAATTTATTCTGCTATTGACTTTTAGTACACTAAAACATTATAACAAGCAGGAGCTAATTACACTATTATAACAGCAGTAAACTCAGCTGATTCAGATTCGCAACAACAAGTCAATACTATATACAAGCCTGTAGGAGCTGATTGCACTGTAATAGCAATAAATTTTAGTTAAGTAAATTAATAAATAGCAATTGATCATAATTGAAGGGAGGCATACAACAAATTCACTGCCAGCAATTCTTGTGAAAAATTCATCGACAAATTCACCAGAAGTAAAATTCACCACCAGCAATTCACTGCCATGGAAAATTCATGGCATTAATATTAACAAATGTTAAAGCGATTAATTTTTCCCCAACGATGAATTGTTGAAGGTGAATTTTACTTGAAGTGACTTTGTCATAAGAGTGAATTTTCCTGCAGTGAATTTTCTTAAAATCTTGAAGCAATCTTGAAAAAAAACTCCATTATCTAAATGCATAATATTATATTACAAAATCTTAGGTTGCCAAAAGAAAAAATATAATATCTCCGGAACTCAACTAGATACCATATGCTTGAAAACTTCAAGAACCAAGCAATGAAAGAAAATGAAGGAGATACAGTTTCAATCAACATAGAACTGTGACTTTAATACAAGGAATAAAAAGAAGAAGAAGAAGAAGGCAGAAAGCATAGTCACTAGATGCCGTAATTTTAACCATCGTATCATCCCCATTCAATTTTTTTTTTTATCATTATCGGCAGCTTGGAGGAGACAGTTGAAGCAGGTATTCTGTTATAGAGTCATCTTCAATGGAATCTGTCACAGGTTGCCAACTGGACAAGGACCCTTTCTACAGTTCAATTGTATTGGAATGCTTGTTCCAACAGTTCAACTGTATTGGCATGCTTGCCATTTTTTTGAAAGTGGGTACCTTTTCAATTAACCAGTCAGAAATGTTCTACTGGCTACTTTCATCCTCCCACCCACCCCAGGAATGAAAGCAAGCAGAGATAACAGTTAATGAAGAGTTTGGATGGGGACAACTGTCAGCAACTTCAACAAATGGACTAACTAGCCTCATACAGGGCTGGGACCGCTGCACACACCTAAATATTTGGGAGCTCTGCTCAACTTAACAGTCGAGTAACTGAAGTACCTCAGGGGTGGGTGGCTGGGAGGAAGATAATATTTAGGTTCAGTTTTATCCTATTGTCTTCTCCTATAACTTATACTGGCATCCTTGTCATTGAGATTCAGCTATACAAGATATGATTTGAGAACATTTTCCTCTTATTTATATATATCAATTAATATGGCTTAAGAAAACTTTAACATCTCTGCAATGGTTTTGTTTATCATCCTTCATTTTTGTTATGCACACACTAACTTGTTTCCATTGTTTGACAGTTATACTCCTTGAGCAAGGGAATCTAATTTATACCTTCTCAAAGGCTTACTCTCCCAGCTGCAGTTCTGACAGACATCTTGAGCCAGAAAAAAACATGGAGGACTCTAATATAGCACCAATTGATGGCACGTGTTTACCTCAAAAGAGAAAAACACGCCTACAAAAACCTAAAAGATTTTCTGACAGTAATTTTATCTCGTCTGATGAAATAGATAATTTTTGCTCACAAAAACCACTAAAACTTTCTGACACCTGCATAAATCCAAGGATTTCAGGTGCTGCAAAAGAATCTGGAGCGGCAGCACATCCAGGATTTGTTGATGATGGCAATAAACATTGTAAAATATGTAATTATGTGGTAGATAGAAAAACACTGATATGTGATTTGTGTGAAGAGTCATTTCATATCACATGTTTGGAACAAAATGTGAAACCAAAGGACATTGACGATTGGTATTGTCCAACATGTGAGAATGAGCCGGAAAAATGTGAGAGAAAAAATATGAGTATTTTTTTTCTACTGAGAAAATATTGAAAAAGTCTACAGGACCTCGCATTGGTAGTAACTACCAAGCAAACATACCCATATATATGGGTCAGCTATCAGAGTAAGTTGCAGTGTGATATTATAGTTGATTTGCTAACATGACCATGAAATAATTATTTGTTTTTGTGTTTTTAAAATAATATTTTGTTTGATCTCAGGTTTGCAGAAACGCCATTGGACGGTGCTGTGCTACCAATAGAAGAAATTGAAGAAGAAATCTGGAAATCAAACATACATGATGTATACACTTAATTCCATAATGCCCCTTGTTTTATGATTTAATGTTACATTTTTTATATTTTAGTGCTTACTAATTTCAAACCACTTCAAAAATTTGCATGTTTTATGTTTTTTTTTTATAATGGGTATTTCAGCATACGTGGGAGAAATACTGGCAACCTGCAATTTCTCTCCCAGAAAATTTTGAAGAAAATTGGCTTCAATGTAAAGAAGTAACATACATGAAAGGGGATATATGTCTAGATGGAAAAAAGGCAAGAAAAAACATTCGTTGTGGAAAATGGCGGAGGTATTTCCTTTTGACTTTCTAATATTTACATTCTTTTGAACACAATCTAGAATTTTTTTCCTAAGTATTTCTTAATTACAATTGATTATGCTTTTTGACTCCCATCAATAGTTTTTAATCCCCTATAAACATTAATATAATTTTTTTTTTGAAAAAATATTTTACTCAATTTTAGTGTTATAGAGCTTTATGCTATTTTATCTTATATATTGTTGCTATACAGAGCACCTTTATCTGAAGTTCAGACGGATGAATGGGATTGTTCATGTGCTGTACAATGGGATCCACATCGTGCAGATTGTGCTGTACCCCAAGTAAGATACATATAAATGACTTCTGAATAAAATATTAAATTCTAACTTTTAAAAGTATAATGCAGCCTTATGAAAGACTTTAGAGTTGCTTTAATACAATATATTCCCATTTATATGTTGATCTAATTCATTAATTCAAAAGAATTTTTTTATTTTTTTTTCTATTGTTTCATAAGTTCGAAACATTGTAGCCCTTCTTATAGTTTTTGAGATAAAATATTCATATTAAATTGTGAATTAAGTAAATTTAAAAAATATTTTTGCAACCTTTTTCTAACAGGATTGGAAAAATGTTTGTGTTTTTGAAGCAATTAATATCTTGAATTGATTATATTCAGTTGAAAACCAAGTAAATATGGCAGTCATTGAATTTTTATATTTTTGAATTTTTAAATTGTTGCTTCTAATGTAAGTTTGTATAAACTTATATTGCCATTCATTTAGATATGCTGAAATATAATTTTCAGTTAATAGATTTGTGTTTGAGCCCTGTGTATAACCATATGATATAGAAACAAATTAGCTGGCATTCATGTTATCAGCCAGACTTATGTTGGGTGAGAATAAAACTAATATATCTTACCTTTCCTCTCTACCTCTAACCTACCCGTGTGCCACATAAAACTCTTTGCTGCTATCTTGCAAGTGCTTTCGGAAAATCAAGATTTCCATTGTCGTTTTCCATTTTCTCTTATTTGAATGTAATTATACTCACAGTATTTTGTTGATGTGTCCATTGATCAAGAAGGTTTTTTTCTTTTCTTAGAAAAACAGGAAACATTGTACATTAGAAGCAGCATAGTGCACCATCAAACATAGGAAACCTTTTGATATAAAGACACATCCTGATCTTGTTGAAAATCCACTCAAAATTTACATGTGGATGATCTACCTTACAAGTTAATCACAGCTATAAGGTTTGTTGCCCACATATTATATTTTTTTGGGCCGCAATACTTTTTTTCCAACTGGTGCAGACATAGTTATATCTCTTCCTTCATTGCCATTTTAACTTTTTTCTCATTCATTGTACTTTATTTAATGCCCACTTTAAATTCTTCCTAATGATGATACATTGTGTGATCCCATATTCCATATTAACTTGTTTCTCATTCATTATGCTTTATTTGATGTCTATTTTAAATTCTTCTTAATGATGATACATTCTGTGATCTCACATTCCATATGCCCATTGCTATCTTGATCTCTTCTCTATCATAGGGGTTAGACAGGCTTTGTTAACTTCAGAAGTTCAGTCAAATATTCTCCTTATTATAAGTTTTAAATCATCCTCTGAAATGAAAGCAAGACTTTTTCTATCTCATAACCAGCTTAGATGGAAAAAGGGATCTTAACTAAGAATTGTTTTTCAATGTGGTATCTACTTGCTTATCTACATTTGCTTTATCTTCTTTTTTAAACCAGTTTGAAGTTTTCCTTTTCATCACCTTTCTCATTTCTAATTCTATCAGCACCATTTAGAGAAGAGAAATTATAATCTTGGTTCTTCCTATAGAACAAACATTCATAATTTTTTCCCTATATGTCACATTCCTTGGTATTTTACACAATTAGTAGGTGTAAAATTGGATGCCACCACCTTTGCCAACTTCCTCTCTATTTCTAGTGAAATAAGAGCCTTCAAACATGCTATGGACATCCTTCAAAGCATGGGAAGAGTTTTATCAGGCATTTTCAAATCATTTTCATGTCGAAACAAGGATTCAATTTCCCCCTTTGAAGCACGTTCAACTTGCAAGTCAGATCGTATTATACTTTTCTTTTAATTGCAACAATGGGTGAACCAATGTTTCTTTTATAAATCATTCTAAGAGTGATCCTTGCCTTTTTGAATCCACGAGGGAATTCCTTCAGTGAGTAGTGGGAAAGAAAGAATTCAATGGCTTTAACAGTTGGAAATATAGAAATATAGTGCATTTCTCTTAATTGTGAGTAGAGCAATGCAACAAAATCAATAGTTGCAGAGGCACCAGTTTCACCTGGTTCTTTCTATGATATTTGAGAATGAGAAATATGATGGAAGTAGGGCTCTGTGGTACACCCTCGTTGAATCTCATTGTTTGGATGGAGGCACCATTGGTTCTAAATATAACGTTAAACTTTATTTAGGTTAGATATTGTACAAGTAATATTGGGTTACACCTTAAGGTGAACAAAATAAAAAGATTAAGAATGCTATTAGTGTTAGAAAGTGTGCATATTCAATATAGTGTTCATATTGAAAGTGATTCTATAATTATAGTGTTTATTTCTTTTTGGTATGATTCAAGAATTGTTCATATTGAAAGCGGGTCTATAATTATTGTTGCAAGTTTTTCAAAGTATTAGATAATCTTTGTATGATCTTCATAATGTGGGTTGCATTCCAACTTTGGAAGAATGTTATTACATAATATGACTATGATATTGATATCATTGAATTATATTATAGTAGGACATTTCACACAGACATAACAAATTAGATAAGATGTTTCTATGTTGCATGTTTGGGTTAAGGGTGTTCCTTTTGTTAGACATAATTTGACAGTTTTGTTGCAGCTATGTTGTTTAATTGATTTCTATTTGCTGGCATTTTAAAAAAAATAGGCCTTTTCAAAAACCCTTACCATTAATAAAAACATATTTGTAATTTAATTTTTATTTTATTTTATTTATGCAGGAATTAGAAACAACAGAGATACAAAAACGCTTGAAAAAAAGCAGGCGCACACGTTCCATGTTTTAATCTATGTCACGTCTCATACTTTGATGCTATTTTGACCATGACTTACTTTGATGCTATTTTGACCAATGTTGATTTAATTATTGTTTAAATTTATATGTCTATATTGGTTACTAATACACTTTCATTTTACCCCTGAGTGCATTTGAGTCGCAGGTGATCGAAGGCCAAGAGTGTGATTGAGGAAAAGTAGGTTAGCTTCCCGACAGGGTAAAAGAGGAGAAGCTCTCGATTATGCACACACCACTTAAAATCATGTAGCTGCATTAGGTCATATCTATTTTTCAATATGATTGTGTGAAATTGATTAGCATAGCAAAATTAAAATATAGTTTAATTAACCATAAAAATTATGAAAAGAATATGGTTTATTCTATTTTAATTTATCCCATTTATTTTTGTGCAATAAAAAGAAAAGAAAATCTGATTTTAAAAGAAATATAATTTAAAAAAATAAAACAAAACAAATAATGAAATAGAATATTGTGTTTGCATAAAATGAAATAAAAGGTTTGCATAAAAGGGGATATATTTCTGTTTTGTATATGGTTATTTTTCCAAAATAATGAGGAATGAACAGCCCGAGAGAACATTGGGCTCTGGAAATTTTATCTTAAAACCAACAATGTTGTTGGCATGTGGCAATCCTTAGAATTTGCATGAGAATTTTATCTATCATTTGGAAATACTTTGCATGATCCTCGAAAAGAGGAATAGAGCTTTAAGAGAGAAAAGAGAACTTCCATTCAGGGATATCCGAGAGCTCTGGAAAAGAGGCAACAAGAAGGTATTGCTGGGCATCTGCACTGGAAGAAAATTTGCCAGATTCTTTTCATGCTTTGCCTTCATTTAATTTAAAATTTGCAGTAAGGAAATTGAAGGAATGAAATGCATTAATAGTTTACTTTTCATTGTTGCAATATAGAATACACATTCTTTTCTTCAGAATTAGGGTTTCATTCTGTTGCAAAATCTGCAATTTATTAAACTGCTCTCAATTATAATTGGAAATATATGCATATAATGACTGCATAAAAACTCTATCATCTGAAATAAATTCAAAATGCCTTTGAGATAAATTCGAATGCAGATATACTGGACGAAATGTCTTCTTATTTTGAGTTTTGAAATTGTTATCCATAGGAATGAGGAAGGGATTTAATCCCTTGTCCTCCCCAGGGGAAGGACGCGGCACTGTGGAGGAGGCGCGAGCCCCTCACAGCCCGCCCCCTCCCCATGGGAGGGGCAAGGGCTTCCCTGAGCCCTTATGTTGCTCAATTCCAGTAAGGAAACCATGTAAAATGTTTATATTCTGTGTGCACGGCCAGAGAACTTTTGAACAGTCATAAAAACTAGTATTTCTTTCTTTAAAATTTACACTTAGCTGTATATGAATTTTTAGATATATATAAATATATCCATACATATATACCAAAATGCAAGTTTGAACAGGAAAACCATTTCCAGGAAGTGATATGATCTCTGTCAAAAATACACAAGAAACCCTGTAAAATGTTTATATTTTGTGTGCACAGCCAGGGAAATTATGAATAGTTATAGAAATCAGTATTTCTTTCTTCAAAAATTACACTTAGCTGTTTATGAATTTTTACACATATATATATACATATTTGTATATATATATATATATCCATGCATATATATACCAAAATGCAAGTTGAAACAGGAAAACCATTTCCAGAAAGTGGTATGAACTCTGTTAAATATACACAAATATCTCATAAATGTTAAACCTGGAACAAGAATAGAATTGTCTCTGAGAACCATGTAAACTGAAAATCATCTTGATTACCTTGTCAAATACTTACCTACAGTAGTACAATCCTGAGTAAAGGAATACAACATAAAAATTGAATGCAAGATTATCTTTCAAACCTCTGATATTCTGAATAAATTGCATAGTTTCAATATATTATTAATACTCTGAAACCTGTATTAAAATTGGGTATTACACTATCAGTCAGCCTGAACTTGGAAAGAATAGAAGTACATACTGAAAACAGAAAACACTGTTTCATTCAAACAAATTAATTAAATCTTTCTTTCTAATTATGCACTGAAAAGTATTATGACATACATGTTCTTCTTTAAAAACAAAGCTTTCACCCAAACCAGAAAAGGGGTACTTTCAAAAGAGTAAACGAAATCTTACTACTGAATTTACAATCTTGCTTTCAAAGGATGTTCTGAAATTCACATTTGAAATTCTTTTTAGAATTAAATTGAATGTATGAAACATGTCAGAAAATGCATAACTTTCTGCTTTGGTATTTATCCATACTTTACTTGTGGTAACTTCCGGAACAGGGTGCCGAAGGTGGACCAACAGAGACGGTAGTATTACCTTTTCTAAACTACCATTTACTTGTATTATTTTTGCTTGGCCAAGCACTTGTACCATTGAAATAGATGGGTTTGTTTTAAAAGCCTAGAAACATATATGTATTTGAGTCTCTGCCACCTCCTGTTGCAAGAAATGTGTTTATTTCTCATGTTAGAAATGCATATAGGCATCAAGCACATATCGAGAGTTCCCTCCTGTTTTACTGTTTCGGGTTGCTAGGCTCCTTTATGCAAGGCTGGGGATTCCTTCGAGTTAGGAAGGGACCCGGGGAAGTCATGTACTTTGTGGTTGGGCGGAAAAGGCGCCTGAATCACATTCTTGGCCCCAACTCGCAAGAAGACCGATGGTGTCACGGCGGTTGGTGGTTCCGAGTTTTATTTGCTATTGATGTACTTGTGTATTATTTAGGATTGGCTTGTGAAGCCCCATTGTAAATGTATATATGTATTTGACATTCTTTGTTGAAACTTTGAAATAGAAGTATGATTTGAAAGTATCTAATGTAACATTGATTTGAGAAATTAAAGTTTTATGACTTAGCATTGAAAAGATGTTTCTATTGGAATTGTTGATTTCTTCCAAGTATGGTTGAATTTATGTATATGAGAAAAGTCATTGAAATACTTAAGATTTGTATATTCTGGATACATTACATTGATATTATTATTATTATGAAATGCCATTTAAATTCTCTTTTAAACAATGTTGATTACTTGGAAATCCTTTTATACTGAATTGAACAAATTGAAATACTCTTAATTTCCCTTTTATACTGATTTGAACGATTTGAAAACACTCTTAATTTTCCGAGCACTACAATCTACAACCAATTCTTTTGAGATCTATTTAATGGAAGATATTTGTATATCGTGCATTTGAAATGTTTGACAGGAAATAAAGAGCTATGTTGAAATTACTTTACTGTCTAATCTCACACAGATACATGTACTATTGTGTTTCTGTAACTATGAAAAATAATTTGATATTTTATAAATAAATTTGTGATATGATGATATACATAATTTATAAATATGTCTTCACTTTTCTTCAGAGTCACTGTGCAGTATATCATTAAAGTTTTTTTCTCGTTTTCATTGTTATCTTCTTCCTTCCACGACTTATATCTATTCACTTGTTACCTATTATGGAGTGTCATGCTTAAATTGTCATCAATGTATAGATGCACACTTTTCTAAGTACATTTATTAGAATGTCTTTGTAAAATATTTTTTGGTCAGTCTTTTGATTTTTCATGTTATTTGTTCTCTCTTTTTAATTGCGTCTCTTTGTTTCATACAGTTGTAGAGAAAAAGAAGTCCGATAAATCTGCACAGTAGTTTTTTCTGAGAAAACTTTTTCAAGAAAAAACTCAAACATAGTAAAATTCTTCCCTGTTGCATATAGCTCAACTGTTTTCCAATATAATAATGAATCTCTGATTTCATCCTCAAATATGTGCAGATATTAATAAGCACACTGAAAACAGTTTTAAAAATTTGCATGAAGCATTCAAAAGATAAACATGAATACTTTAAAATATAGAGAAAAATAGAAGAAAACCCAAAATAACATCAAATTATTTTTCTGAAAAATACATTTACTTCACAATTTTCCATTCGCTAGTGGTTAACTCTGTCACAGTTAAAACTGAACAAAACCTTCCCAAAACAAATCAGTAAAGAGTTGAAAAAACTCTGATTCAATTCTTCACAACACAAATATTTATAATATTTAATAATAATTTTATTTCAATTACATAATTGATCTGAAATTCAGAAATAACTGGTAAAAATGCTAAGGCTGCTTGTTTCCCCAGAGAGCAGTGTGAAACTTGGGGGTACTGGGCTACTCTGGGAGCATATTGTAATTATTGCAGCTAAAAAAGTTTTGGATAATAGAGTTACTGACTTATTTATCTTTGTAAGCCATCACTTCTAATCTCTTTTATTTTTCTCATAGAATTCCATATTAATCTAAGCTTTGTTCAGAATCTAGTTTGAATACCTTCTATTGAGGTATCTCAGTAATCAGCATATGACTCGTGTAGGTATGCACTACAAGGATTGCAAAAAATCCATAAATGATGAAACAAGCTAGTTTCTTAAAAAAGAATTTTGTACTTTTGTCATATGAGGAGTCCATGACAGTATTATTCTTTGCTTTGAAATCGTAAGTGAAAGGATTCTATTATCTGTGTTAAATTCGTATCACACAAAGATCAGCAATTTGTGGCTGGTTGCTAATTAATTTGGCATGTATTTGGGCTTATCATACACTTTTGAATACTAATTAGGAGATATCTAATTAGTAGTTCTACAGAAACATTGAGATAAAGTCAAGTTAAACTTGTAAAGAATGATAGGTATAATAGCAAGTTCTACTGATATAGGCATATATGTATAGCCCAAGTATGAGCACCCAAATGATGAGTATATTTCCCAAAATGTTATGGTTTTAAGCTTTATCCAGTTATGACACATCTTGAACTGGAAAAAGCTTTTGTCCGATTTATTTAGGTGTTCCTAGAGAAGCCGCTCAGGCCATTTCATCTATGGCTCTGGTGGTCTTTACACAGGTCGACATATTTCAGAGGTACTGCATGAGGATAATGAGTTGCACTAGGGGAACTCTATTTTCTTCTTCCCAACAGAAAGCTAGACTCTGTGCTAACCGATTCTGATATGGCACCTATGCTTCTCAAGGCCAATGGTGCCACAAAGCAGAGGAGGAAATCAAGGGCAAAGATCAGCCTCTGTTTGATATTCATTTACAGGACGAGGGAGATAAGCCATCCTCTGTTTGTTGCTTGTCAAAACCTGTACCAACTGTAGCAATGGGTGTCAGGAAACAGGAAAGACAATCTAAGTTGGAGACTATTTTTGAGGGTTCACAATACAAGATACATATTGTAAATTTATATTATTCATTCATCTGGGTTTATAATCTCTGTATGATATACTGCAAATTTATACTCATCCTTTCATCTGGGTTTACAATCTCTGTATGATACATTATAAAGTTACACTCATTCATTCATCTGGGTTTTCTTATCCATGCATTTTTCCAATGTAAATATAAGTGGAAAGCTGCTATTATTTACATTCTGCGTTTTTTTATAAATTCTGAGAGCAAATACATTTGCATCAGTCAATAACTCCACATCTCCATGGTTCCAAAAATACTTGATTCAAGGAAAGGAGTGTTCTTAAAGATTCGTCTCATGCATGTGAAACACAACTTGAGGGATGCCTGTGGACCGTGGCCCACTAGTAAACTTCCTTGGGAGATAACCTACATGGCATAGGTTCAATTCACGGCATGGATATCTAAACATGCGCCCCCAACTCCCTGAACTCCCAAATTGATAGTTTTACCCGACAAAGAAAACTAGTATAAACTCTACCCTACCCTTATCCTAGGAGCTCTACTATTAGGAGCAGAACCACCCTGTGCAATGGTTGCTATACTTGAATGGCTGTCTTCATATCTTCACAACTCTTCTTACAGTGTCTATTGAAAATCTTCCAATTCAGGTGCACAATGAATCGCTGTACTAAACCCTTATGGGACTTCATCCTCATGAGCCACTTTAAAATGACACAATGAGGCCTTCATTACTTTCTAGGTCTCTGGGTTTGGGAAATGGAAGATGGAATCCTAATCTCAAAGTCCACAAGTATTTACCCATACCTTTTTAGTCTGGACTGAAGTGAGACACCAACTGCTACCATATGTAAGCGAATAGGGATTAGTCTTAGTTGACCAGACATTGGCTTCTTGTAATTGGGCTCTTGGTTCATGTATAAGAGCTTTGTAATATTGGTCAATTAATATTTATTGATTAATATTTGCAATTTAGCATATCTTAGGGCAATCACACAGCAAAAACTTCTTGGTTGAAGTAGAAGCAAATGCTTCACCTGATCATATGCTTCCATTAAAAACTCTTTGGTTAAAGTAGAAACAAACTGACTAAAAGAGATATAGTCTAGTGAGAGAGCATTTGAAAACTTTTAAGCAAATACAATTGGTAGCTTAAAGCATCTTTTAAGGCTTCTGTAAAAATTGAGCCTTGAACAGGGCATGGGCATCCATCTGAGCATAATAGATCAAAAAGTTGTACTTCCATGAAATGTAATTATTACTGGACATAAATAAACTAGGCTTGTTGACAACACCTTAGAAATGCCTTAAAAGGCATGCTGCCATGAAATGCAGTGATTATTGGACATGCATAAAATGGATTTGTTGACAACACCTTTGAAACTTTAAGCTGTCCATCTCATGCAATTGACAAGTGTAAATCCAATTTCAACAACATTCGTCACCATCCTTTCTACAATGGGACATATTAGCAAGTGTAAACCCAAATCTAGCCAACTATTATCATTTGAGAAAAGCAAGATCTTATTACTGACATATTGGGGCATTCAAAATGCAAAAGGTAACAATATATTTTGTTTGTTGGAGTGATTATTTAATTGATGAGAATTAAAATAAACTTATTTGACTTCACTTTTTAAATTGAATTTTGTTCTAATTTTGTTCAAGGTCAAAGAGAAAAAAAATTGCATTGATGAACAAAACTCAATTTCTATTGCAATTGCACAAATCCCTACCAAATTTCTATCAACTTGTGGCTGCAAGCTACCAACAAGATTTAACGTTAGAAAATTTGTCTATTAATTATAGGTGGTCTAAAAACATAAAATAAAATTCATAAAAAATTGTGATCCTTTGCAAGTTTGTGGCTGCTCCTCTGCGAAAAAATTGGCACTCAAGTTGCTCATGGCATAGCCTGATAATAGTGCGACCTGTAATAATCAGCCTCTTGGATGGCCTCCTTGTATGCTCGAAGTGATACTATGCTCTAGGAGGAAGATGCAACCATGCTCTCTAGTTGTTGTCATCTACCCATCTCAACTGCTTCCTGTAGCTCTGTAGCCTGCCTTTGCTGGACTGCCTGGTCCCGCTCTAATTATAGCTAATCTCTCTCAACTGCCAGTGCCTGCACCTATTCTTGTAATTACAAAATTTTTCCATCTCTAGGGTTTGGTTGGGGAGGTGGATACACTGGTGGTTGGTGTTGATCACTGTCTCTGGGTAGTGACGGGACCCTATCCTGTCATCCCTAATCTTGGTCCTACCAAGGAACATCCTATCTCTACTCCCCCACCTGTGGATCTAGGAGTGGCTGATCCTATGGCCCCCTATCCTGATCTAGTAGTGGTCCTCTACCTCCTTGGTCCCCGTCTCCGTCCCCTCGGCCTCAACCTGCACCTCTGCCTCTGGCTCTACATCAAGTAGATGGTGTCCCTGGTACTGTTAGATGAAGAGGCATCCTAAACCAATCCCTGCATTCCTACATCATCCCTGCATTAGCCTACCCCTAATCATATGGCCATGGCCTGCCCACCAGTTGCATAAATCTCTACACTGCCTCTTGTGTAGGAATATACCAGCCCCAGTAGCTTTGACTCGTAGTCCATGCAAAAATGGCCACATACTGATCATTTGGCCTATCCTGTGGCTCTCTGAACTGTCTTTGTACTCTACCTAGTAGGTACATCTCGAGGATCGTGTGCTCCCTGCCCTACATTAGTTTGTCTTTTCAAGCAAAGAAGAGCTATTGAACATCATTAAACCATGCGGGCCATCCAAAATATGGCCGCCATGTAAATGATCTCATGTCATCAAGAACTCTTCTCCAATGAGGAATCCTATGCTATCCTCTGGCTCCATGGAAATTGGAAAAACTCTCAAACAAAGCATAAAAATGTGCTCCCAACCCTAGACATGAAGGAGTACAAGTCTCTATACAGTGAGGCTAAAAGAATTGGCCCCCATGCAAATAATGGTCGTTGCCGAACCATGTGCTCCCAACTGAGCTCCCATCTATGAATAAAGTATTGACCTCATTGATCTAGTGCGATGAGCCCTGATATAATGGTGCAATGACAAGGAAGAAGGGTGACACAAAGAGACTATAACGCTCTAACTCGATTTGACCCTTGCAGAAAACAAGTTGATCAAGGCCCATAATTTTATAGCAAGCGTCCCTCCTAGCATCCATGTCGTATATCACCTGCTCTTCATGGATGGGCAATCTGTGGATCTGCCACACATCCTCTAGTGTGACCATCGCCTCACCTGTTGGAAGGTGGAAAGAGGATGTCTCACTATGTAATCTCTCAATGAGTGTTGTCAACATGCCCAGGTGTGTTCAAATGGGTGGTGCATAGGCAATGTACCAAAGTCCAATCCACCCTAGTTGCTCCTCCTGTCACTCAATCAGATCATCCAAAATTCCAAAAAGATCTCGAGACCTATGCTCTTCTAAATATAGCTCTCTCACCTCCTCCTACATTAGGAAAGCCACTGCATTAAAAGATAGCAAAAAAATTTGGATCTTGGCTTGTCTCGACATATCCCAAAGCAACTTCAACATCCCTGTTTGTGGGTGTGGTGCAGTTTGCAAACTTCAAACTGTGCCGCTAGGAGTGTTTGAATCTCAAATTCTACTGTGGTGTCATAGTTTTTGAAGGCACCTTAGTTTGACCTAAACTCTAATTTTTAAAGAGGACCATGACAATGTACTTTGTATAGGTGGCTGGGTTTGGAATTTAAACCCAAATTCCAAACTCTGTTGCAATGTCACTATTCCTGACGGTGGCACAGTTTGAGGCTGAGTGGCACCATTTAAATTTTTTAGCAGTGCAATAAATAACCACTCCTAAAAGCTATATTTCCTAGGCTATTAAATGTGCATGTAAATCAAAAAACCAAGTTGGGTCAAGTTGACGCATCGGTGGTCCAGTGCCAGGAAGTCTTTGGTGTGTTCGTACTTGGTCAGAAATGTGTAGGGGAACTTGTTGTGCCATCTCGTGAAGGTGTTAGAGCTCAAAGTTGTAAAATATCTTAAGGATAAATGTGAAAATGAATTGGAAGTGGCTCCTCAAGGCTTATGTAAGCCTAGAAATTAGGGTTTTTTGACCCTATTTAGCTGTCTTGTCAAGGTTTTTGTCCCCCAATCCTATTTTTGTCCATTTGAGGGCCATTTTTGCACCATTTTTTGTATTTTATCTCCTTTTTGACCTCTTGGAGCCTTGCTGGACTCGTCACGCACCTTGTCCTCCTTTTTTCATGAGATCACCCAAAAAATTGAAATTTTTGTCGAATCTCTCAAGGGGGCAGTATATAGACATGTTTCACTTGCTAAGGTAGTAGTGGGGCATGTTTTAAGATTAGAAATTTTGTTGAATTTTGATCGAGACAGTTTATTCTTTGAATCAACATAGCAAGTGCACTGCTTCAAAAAGGGGAAAAATGTAGAAACGTAAAATCTATTGATTGACGCTACACGCTTGATCCCGATTACTAACATGTTTCATCCTAAATCATTCCTTGGTCTAACCATTTAATCAAATACCCTTATTTGATTAAATTCCTCAATTTTCCTCCCTTAAATAAATCATTTATCTGATTAAGTCATTCTCTCTTGTTGATTAAATCAATCAATCTAATTTAATTAACCTTGTGTCCCCCTTTAATTAAATAATTCAATTTTATTTGATTAAAATCTCTAAAGTCATCTTATTAAATTAAATAAATTAAAACCTTATTTGATTTAATCTAACATTCATCCCCTTTAATTAAATAAATCTAAATATTTATTTAATTAAATCTAAATGAAATAGTCACATCATCTAATCAATCATTAAATTAATTAACCCTTGATTAATTTAATTCTAATCCATTTCCCATCCTCTAGCTTTTGCCACTTGCATATGAAAATACATTTAATTCATTTATTAAATCTCTATTTTCTATCAACTTGACATCTTTTAGAGAATATTCCTTCAAATTTGAAATCCTTCCAAGTGGACTTTATCCTTCCAACAAGACATTTAGCCCATCTTATGCATTGAGTCAAGTGGAATTTAAGATATTCTTTTTTCCCTCTTACATGTCATTTCACTATTTTCAAATTCCACCTAGTTGCATTTATGGGCACATTCATCAAAATGTGCACATCCTTTTCCCATTCACATCTTGACAAGTGTCATTTGGCCATTAGTTGAAAGTTAGTCCCACATTGCTTCATTTTCAGAATTTCTCCATCTTGTCTTTCTATAAATAAGAGGTTTTTCTCCTCATTTAATCATCCACAATTTGAGAAAACTTACTATACTCAATTTCATCAAGGCATAGCTAGGTTATTGCAGGTTTTCTCCATGGAGTTCATTTGAAGCAATCATCAAGTGGATCAATCATCACCAAATCATCAAAATATTACATAGGAGTTGGGAAAGGGCCAATTTCTACATCAAATTAGAACCAATTCCCCCATAAGTTCAAGAGTTTTCTTGTTTTTAATAGGATTTGATCTATCTCCTTGCTTTTTCATTGTGTTCTTGTTTTTATTCCTATTTTGAGCATTGCTAATGGATTTTATGGGGAACTTTGATCCCGGCTTGCATTTGAATCTTATAATGTGTTTGTTTGGTGTGTTTTGCAGGTGTTAGGATCTTGGTTCTACACTTATTATATTCAACCAAACCAAAAATAGAGCTGAGGAACAAACCCCAACCCTTCAATAAGCCAAAAACACCTAGAAATTCAAATTTGCATTTTGGTAGGAAAGTTAAAGTTTTAATTCCTAGGAATATTTACACAACCTAAACCATTTGAATGATCCCAATGGATCCCATAAGATCTACACTTATAAAAATAATACTCCTAACATCAAAATGAGCATACACACATCACTAGAGTGATGTTCCTGCATCATACTCCCAAGGGAAGAAAGATTGAAACTCAAGTTCCATGTGATAGGAGGTCTACAACTATCCTCCCATGCTTGATTATGTTTGATTCTATCATCCATGTGGAATTATCATATGGAAGGTGCTTATAATTGACCAAATACTACAAGTATTGCTTTCCTCTAGTCTTCTTGCTCTCTTTGGTGTCAAGAATGCACTCTAACTCTATTGGTGTGGTGGGTGGTAGGTCCTTTATCCAATCAACATCTGATATCTTTTGTGTACCCACTCCTTCATAAACAATAACATCACCTTTGTAAGGGTACAAGTCATCAACATTGAAAATTTGTGATATGCCTACTCCACTAGGCAAGTCTATCTCATAAGCATTACTAGCAAAATTCTTAACAACCCTACAAGGACCTATCTTCTTCATCTTGAACTTGGTATATTCACCTTTTGGGAACCTTTTCTTCCTAATATGTGCTAAGAAAAGATCTCCAAACTTGAAACTAACCTCTCTTCTCTTCAAATTTTCCTTTTGTTTGTACTTGTCCACAACAGGGAAAAAATTAGTGGCAATTTTTCACTAATTGGCGAATTCTAGGAATCAGCCAAGTCAAAATTGGAAAATTTCTCAAACCCAACAGGGTATCCAAATCACCTGGATTTTATGAACTATAGGTCCAATGCATGTCCATTTGCTAATGAGTTTTTTATGAGGCATATTTAAGCAAAAAAAATTCCATTGTCAAAATACGCATTTCAATTGGACCAACTAATATTTCCACCTAGAATCCTAAAAGAATTTAATAAAACACCTACATATTCACCAATATTATTAAAACAACATTGTATTAGGACCCATTTTGTAAATTAAAATTTACAAATAGTTTCTTGTGAAGATCCATTTCGCAAATTAAAATTTATAAATAGTTACTCATGAGGACCTATTTCGCCAATAACATTAAAAAATAATTACATTTGAGCACACATTTCACCTTGAAAATTACAACGTATTGTTGTATAAGCATGCAAGATTCGCCAAATTTTTAATATACCATTTAAAATACCACATAATTCGCCAAATATGGAATCATGGATTAATATAAATACAATTGAAATTGTCATTTATTCTTACACATTTTTTTCAGTTATGAGGTTCTACTTCTCGATTTAGAAGTCAACAAAAGTCAAAAACATAGACTTAAAAGGTGATTGATCATTTCTTCAAAGTGTTATTAGTTATAATAATACGTTTTCTTTATCTCTTTTCCATTCTTGCTTCAACAAAGTGAACCTTAGAACCAAACTCTAAAGTGTCAAAGTTTTTGAAATCTCCGACCCACCAAGTAGAAAGATGACTAAGAAAGACTTGCAACTCAACAGAGTGAACCATCAACCAAGTCAGGGAATTGTGAAGTTATGAAAATTTAGAACTCCGTGACAAGTTTATAAAAATATGAGGACTAGCAACTAAGTTTAGGAAAAGCCAAAATTTTTATATTGTATTCCATGGTATTGAATTTGATATGTGATTCTACATCATTTTTAAAGAACAACACTTATCACACTACTTATAAATTCCTATTGCATTCCCATTCACACAATCTTTGATAAATAACTTAAAGAAATATTATTAATCCATTCCTTGAACAAAAATAAATACAATTGAAAGTGTCATTTATTCTTACACATTTTCTTTGGTTTTGAGGTTCTACTTCTCAATTCGGAAGTTAGAGAAAGTCAAAAACGTAGACTTAAAGGTGAGTGATCATTTCTTCATAGTGTTATTAGTTATAATAAGAAGTTTTCTTTATCTCTTTTCCATTCTTGCTTCAGTCTTAAAGATGATATCTAGGAGGGAATGGGATCTATATTATTATTCTCCATCCTTAAAAAAGAAGACATTTTTTTCCAGTTTTTATTCAAAGTGAGATATGAATATGTCGAGTGAATCAGAGATCAATAAGTCGAGTGACTTGAGTAGCAAGGGTAAGACTCCTTCCAATTCTCAGGGTGGTGAAGAGACTCCTGCCACTCCTCAAACTCCTTTTTCTCCTTAGGGTTGTAAGGCTCTAGCTGCTCCGCAGGGTGGTGAATAGACTCTGGTCACTCCTCTGGATGGTGAAGAGACTAGGAGACTATAAAAACGCCAAAAAATTAGATGTACCATATAGTCATACTTTGGAATTGCCAAAGCTTCTGATCCATTAGGTGAAGATGGAGCTACATCATCAACTCTTCCACCAAATATTGGTAGCATTCATAATACCTGATCGCCACTGGAGGTCAAGTTGAGATTGTCATTGATTTAAGTCAAAATGTATCAAATCGGGATGGCAATACTGCAGAAGCTTTTCCAAGGGATACCTTGGGCCCTGTTAGCCAGAATGAGATAATTGAATTGGATGAGGATGATAATGTTGGTAGCAAGAAAAGGAAAAATAAACCAAAAAGAGGGTGGGAGTGGGAAATGACAAGGAATTTTCAACTTCGTTTGTTGTCAAAGTACCCATTCATTGAACTAGTAGGGAAAGAAAATGATATTGAAAATGAAAAAATGGCCAAATGTATGATTTGTACTTGGAAATGTGGAAGAGACAAGATGTTGCAACTAAACATTGACACTATAGAAAATCATATCAGTAAAGTTTATGGAAAACAAATCATAGATGGAAAGGAACAATCAGTCATATGATGGAAATCAAAGGAAGAATGTCTTCATGTTAGGTATGTCATTGTCTTCATGTTAGGTATGCCGAAAATTATGAAGAGCATCACCAAAAAATGTTGAAGCTTGTTGCATGTAAAGGTACACTTGAGGCTCAATTTGGAAAAGCAATGGAAGCAACAAATCTATCAAAAATTATTTAGATGAGTGTTGTTTTCCATATTTTGTCCAGAGGGTGTCCTATGATAGACTACCCAGAATATTGTAGTTTATTATCTTATTTCAATGTTCCTCACTATCCCTACTCACATTGGTTAGTAAACGCTGGATGGGAATGGGAAAACTATCTTGCTGTAGTGGAAAAGGAAGATTTAAAGGACAAAGTCAAAGAGTCAAATTTCTTTGCATTATGTTTAGATGAAGTTATTGTGGTAGACAATACTTCCTAGGACTATATGCATTTGTATACTATACAACATGTTCTCCAAACTCATCTTCTTTGTGTTCAAAAAATGAAGGACAATTCAACATCGCAAAATATATTTGAACTAGTCAAGAAATATTTGAATGAAATTGCAGGTATGGATGAGTTGACAATTGCGAAAAAGTTGGTGTGTGTAGGCTCTGATGGAGCTATAGTGATGCAAGGTCAAAGGACCGGTGTTTGCAAGAATTTACAAAATACTTGTGCACCATACATGCTTGGGATTCACTGCATGGCCCATAGAATTATTTAGCATTCAAAATTGTAAGCAAGTTTCCTACAGTATCAAAAGTTGAAAATCTAGTCGACAAGATCCATGAATACTTCTACCAAAGTCCTAAATGTTTCATAGAATTTCAAAATTTATTTGAGGGAATAACACTAGGAAATGAGCTTCTCAAGGATGTAAATATCAGATGGTCTCCTTGCATGGACCAACAGAACTAGTTCTTTCATAATATCAATCCTTGATTGGAGTGATGTACAAAAATCACAACATAGTAGAGAAAGCTCCTGACCTCTTACATAGGTTAAGCGATATAGAGACACTCTTGACTTTAACTAGTCTTCTCTCCATGTTGGATGTGATGAACGAGCTTGTGAAGAAAGCCCAAGATAGAACTATGTATATTAATGAATATGCCAATCTACATAAACATACATGCTTGGCCCTTGATCATCTATATCTAGACCTAACACAAGATGGCACAAATTATTTCATGTGGCAGAAAATTACTGATTTGAATGATCCTGATAATTACTTAAAATTTAATACAAGTGGGAACTTATGTATTTGTGTACGTGGATATGAGATACAAATGTACCAATATAATACAACCAGGCACTCTAGCAGAGAAGTAGCTGTTAATGAGGAATATTTTGAAAGAATTGTTAAATATGCTGGTGATAATTTGAAGGAAATTGCAAAATCTCTTTCCTTAGAGATTTGTGAAAGATTCCCTTGACATGAAATACTTGAAGCCATGAGTATTTTGTATCCTCAATTTTGGGAAAATCGTGATATAACCCAAAATATTTTCATGCTTAGGTAAAAATCTTGATCAAACAATTTTTGAAAACTATAACATACAATGAGTAGAAAATAGAAAGAATTTTTGATGAAGCTAAGCTTAGAAAACAATGTAGGATTTTTGCAATAGCTATGAAGGACTAGTATAAATCCATGGGAAAGGACAAGGCCTTTGAATTGGGCTCAATAAAAAAGGTTTGGAAAAACTTAGGTCAGAGTGAAATATTGCGTGGTTTGATATCAAAATATTTCAAACTTGCTAATTTATGTCAAACAATGATATTGGGATCGGTGGAGGATGAGAGAGTTTTTAGTACATTGGGGTTTTTGAAATCAAAGTTAAGAAACAAACTAGACAAGAATTTGGAAAATTGCTTGAGGATGAAAGGAACTGCGTATAATGTTAGAAATTTTCCTTTTGAAAGGGCACTCACAATCTGGAGGTCCACATGTGAAAGAAGAGGGACTAGGTTGTACAACACTCCAATTCCAAAGGCTAGCACTAGTGGCACTAGAAATGGCAATGGGATTGGGATAGATGACATTGAGAAAAATAACAAAATGAATATTGAATTTGAGACATAGGGCGAAGAAAATGAAGAGAAGACTTGGAATCAAATTCAAGATGACTCTTTTACTTTATTTGATGATGAATGTTAGTTAGAGAACCCTGAGTCCATTTGGGAAATGGAAGAGAATTAGCAGCTTTTAGGTATTTATACTACACTTCATGGATCCTAGGATCAATTTCCATTGTTCCATACTATAGTTGATGATATTTTATATTGTATTCAATGAAATTGTGAATCATTGCCCTTCGTAATATTTTATTTTATATTGCACTTCATGAATCATATTCCAAAGTCAAACTGTAGTTGATGATATTTTATGTTGTATTCCATGAAATTGTGATATTTTATATTTTAAATTTTACATTAGTTTGTACATAGCATTCAATGAGGTGTCAAATGATGACACCTTTGAAAGGTTAAGGAAAGATAAGTCCTTAATGTCACGTGGTCATAGAAACTTGGAACCTTAGAACCACAGTTTGAAGTTTCAGATTTTTCCAAACCTTTGACCCATCAACTAGAAAGATGACCAAGAAAGACTTGCAAGTTTGAACCTCAACAAAGTGAACCATCAACCAAGTTGGGGAATCAGGAAGTTATAAAAATTTAGAGCTCCATGACAAGGTTATAAAACTCTGAGGACTAGCGACTAAGGTTAGGAAAAACACCAAAACCATGACTTTTAGTGATAGTAACCACATCCATGAAACTAACCAAAAATACATCATTCCAATTCCAATAATAGATAATCCATGACATGAATTCATATAAATGTTTTGTGGATATGCTAAGTAGTCATGGATATTGAGTATTGATGTGTGAATTGTAATGCAATTTCACTAAGATTATGGATGCCTGGAATTAAAATCACCTTATAGTTCACATTTTAATAATGTTTAAAGTAAAACTTGAGCATGTGCTCAACGATTCATCACTCAACTCAATGCTTATTAGATTAATAACATATTAACAATAGTATTAGTAGTATATACAACAATGAACATCAGCAATCGTTTAAAGTGTATCTAGAAGTTGAAACCACTACCAGACTTTTTCTTCAAATGATATAATAAATAATACAGATAATTGAACGTCAACATATTACTAAAGTTTGAAATTGAGCTTTTAAATTTATTATCACATGAAGGAATACATAAAGGAATTGCAAATGAAAAATATTTCTCAAAGACAACTCTGTACAGAGTTGAGTTAGAACTTGGAAACTCATATTATCAAAAATTAAATCACTGCATCACCTTTTCTAGCAACTTCCACTCTTCAGGTGTTGGAATTGTTATTTATTCTAACTAATATTGTTTGACTTGAAGATTTGTTAACAATTCATGATTCAAATTGGAACCTATCTTGGATTCTTTAGTTAATTTTTCATTCAGGGTTAGCACTGGTTTGATGGAATCCAAATAGATAATCACATTTGGGTTTTGAGGAAATTGGTCCAAATCAATCTGGCTTGCATCCTCCATCTTCTTTTTGAATTCATTCTTTCCAATGAATCACTCATTTCTGTCAAAATCCTTTAGCAAATGAAGCTCTATGAAGTTCCTTACCTTTTCATCCACCTTCATCTTGTCAGCATCCAAATGCAAATTTCTTTTTTTCACACATTCTCAAACACTTTTAATGATAGATGACAACATCATTGATGTAGCAAGCCGATTAGTAATCCCTTTTGATTTCGAAACATTGTCACTAGCCTTGTAGACTGTTTGTTGAATTTGATTTGTTGATTTCTCTAATGCTAGCACATTTTTGTTTTCCATTAAATATTTGCTGAGCTTATTATGATGTCTGATAGCATCAATAAATTGAAACATGTCACAAAAATGATCAATCTCATGCATTATTTCATTATAGATCTTTTGCTTCATATGCCTCACTATTTCTCTACAAAATGTAGATAACTTATTTTGACAAGACTTAATTTCATTTTTTGCTTCCATCAGCTCTGTCTCCAATCTTTCATTTCTTTTTCTCTCCCCCAATTTTTGTTCCCACTGTGCATTTCCATTTGCAATGCTTAGTCTTAATTTTTTTGAAGTGGATTTTTCCTCATCATATTCCTTGTTGCTCTCATCTAGCCTTTACTTTAGTTCATTCACTGCAGTCTCATTCTACTTATCCTCTTCGCTTGTAATGTAGAGTCAATTTTTTTAATTCTTTTTTCTAATTCATTGCTCTTGTTATCTGTTGCTTTCCTCTTTGCTTTCTTATTTTCTATGTCTACCTATAACTTTTGAATTTGAGTCTGCAACCCTTTTTTCTCTCTATCTTGCTTTAGCAATGATGTGTACACCAATTCATTTTTCTTCTTTGATACATTAATTTTTTCAGTATTTATGAGTCCAAAAATATCCAATTGAAAATTGTTCACCTAGAATTCAGATGGAGCCATTTGATTTGTTGGTTTGTTTTGAATTGTGTGAACAAGAATTGTGTACTCCATGATTTCTTTCCTTGTGTCAAATGTGGGTAATACCATGGTTGTTGTAGGCTCTGAAGTTAGAGCAGATGCACTCTCGATCAGTTGCTTCTTTTCTTTTTTATTCAATTCTAATTTCTTTTTAAACTCTTCAATGTAATCAAAACCTAGGGATGTAGGAATAATGGAATTCTTGAATGGTGAAGGAATAGGAGTACTTGCAGTTGCTAATGGTATCACAAATAGACTAACTGGCATTGGGGGAGTGTCTAGAAATAACTCCTTTGTGGTGGATCCATTGGTAGTGTGACTTAAATTTGGACCTATCAAAATCCTTTGACTCTTCTATATGCCTTGATCACCTAGTGTTTATATGGTTTATTGTGTTGTCCTCTTGTGTGTTATTTTCTGTTGTAGCACATGTTGACCACTAGTAGTACCACTACCCATACCATTACCACTAGAGGTAGTGGCAATTGCACTAAGCCCTCCACCATGGGCATGTCCTAGTTGTGATTGTGTGTGACCATGAGGACTAGGATTTGAAGCTCTAATGAATTAAATTGTTTTGGCTCTACTTTATTAGCTCCAAGGCTAGATTTATCAACTGGTTTTCTATGTTTTACATCTATTACTATAGGAATTCCTTGTCCTTGGGACCCCAAACTACCACCTTCATAACCCATTTTTTCAGCTATGGATGCTCCTGTAGTAAATTTGCTTCTTTTGGGGCCTCACTTAAACCAAGTTTGAAATTGACATGGCTTTCTTCTTCCCTATAATCATCTCTTTCTTCATCTTCTCCTTCATTCAGATGCTCTATCTTCCATAATTTTCTAAACTCAAGATTTTCTTCATTATCTCCATACTGTGCAAGAGCTCTTTGATCACCTAGCTCCTTCCTCATAGACCAAAAGGAAGTAATTTTTGATCGTGACCAATTTTTTTCTATAACTTCCTTCTCTAGAGAATTTGGCATTTTTACTCTACTAGATGGTTTATGATTTTTTTTCATACATTTTTTTTTACCTTCTAATTGTCTTTCAATGCAATGCAATAATTTATGATAACAATTGTTCAAAAGAAATGTGATTCTTAGAAACACTTTTCTCCATTGCTACTTTGACCTCATCCCAAGAATCCTTGTTTCTCAAGTTTTCAAGCAAGGGTTTACTTTGATGTTGAATTCTACTTCCAACATTCTTATTGATCACAATCATTGATTTAATGGTGTCACATGGATCATACTTCCAGTGATAGATAGCATCAAAATCAAAAAAATTGAAAAGATCATGTGCCACACTAAATTCTTTTCTCTCGAATGTCATCCCTCCACATGAAAAAGGTAAAGAAGGAAATAAGGTCTTCTTCCCCTTATTGCTAAAGTGTCTTTCATTAG
>VDFB02024107.1:0-24027 GCA_007258455.2 Sequoia sempervirens
ATTGCATGACCTGTCATGTTTACTGCCTTGGCATCAATAATGCCATCATTGGTGATGTGTTTTTTTTACCCAATATTTGTTCTTGTCAGCAAATTGGTTTGGATTTGTGTTCTTGTTTCCATATTTGAGTTCTCCTTTAGCAATAAGGACCTTTTCAAGTTGGACTCCTTTTTCGACGAGGTCTATGAAAGTGGTGCAACAATGAACTTGTAAATTGTATTTTAAGATTTCAACAAGGTTTTGGACAAACATGTCTACCTTTTCCTTTTCTTGTATCTTCATAGGGCATTGACTTTCTAAATTTCTCCAAATTTGGAAGAATATATTAAAGTTCTCGCTAGTTTCTTCTTGAGTAAGCGTACATAAACTAGTAATGGTAACATCGGTGTCAATGTTAAAGGCATAATTTTGTACAAATTTATCAACAAGTTCTTCCCATGACTTTATTCCTTTAGGAAAGGTAGAAAACCATTCAAGTGCAGGACCCAGAAGAATCGTAGGGAAGAGCCTCATTAGATAGGTATGTTCATATTCAACATCCACACAATTGGTTGTAAATTCTCTTATGTTCTCAAGGGGATTAGTTTTTCCTTTGGATTTGGTGAAGTTGGGTGCCACATACCCTAAAGGGAACTGTGGCATGTATAAACTCATGTCAAATGGGTATGGGCATAAGTCATATGATGTGTGGGTCTTATTTTGTTGCAATTCCATGTTCTCCATTTTTTTTTGCAAGGTCGTGAGTTGAGCTGTGAGTGCATCAATTATGGGGTTGTTTGTAGTGTCACACATGCTAGCAATGGGTATTCCATGAGTTCCCATTTGTTGTGAGTGTTTTGATATTGTTGTGGGATGTGTTGTTGTGGAATGTATGATGTATTTTGATTTGGGACTTGTTGGTATTGAGAATTTTGATTAGGAATGTGTTGTTGTGTATGGATGTGTGATGCATATGTGGGAATGTGCAGTCTAGTAGTGTTGGTCTATATTTGTGGAATATGTTGTTCTTGAGTATTTTGATGTCCAAATGAAGTCATGTGTTGTGTTATTTGGTTTCCTTGTCCAAATTGGTAAATTTGGCCATGTGGAATGTGTTTGCTATGTTTTTGGGGGATATCTATGTGGGTATTGAGTTGTGATGAAGTATTAACATTTGGTTGGGGTCTTGAAATGGTGATTCATCATTTATTCCTCCCAAAAGGGTTCAATGAATTGGTTCCCATGGCATTAGTTGAAGACCCAATCAAAATATTTGATGATGTTGTTCCCATGGTGCTAGATGAAGATCCAAATAAAATGTTTGATGAATTTGTCCCCATTGTATTGCTTGAAGATCCAAAGGTAGCCCCAACAGTTTGTGAAGGAATTGTTGATATTAGAGGCATTGATTATGATGTGACTTGTGATATGGTTGATGTTCCCCCAATGGATGTTGTTTTGACCATGTTGGAAGTATTTTTAGAGGAGGTTCCATTAGAAGTAGCATTGATGGTGTTTGTTGCATTTTGTGGGGTGGTACCAATGAAGGTATTGTTTGCATTATGTTGTGGTGTCGAAAGAGGTTGGTTGGTGTTGGAGGTATTGTTTGCATTATTGTTTTTATTGTGATTGGGAGAGGTTTCTCTTAAAGTGTTAATGTCAAACCCTCATGGAAACTTAGCCCTTTGGTCTAAAAGAATGGCTATATAACTCTCTAAATCTTGCAATATAAGTTCTTCCACAAAGGAGGCCACACTAGGCTTTTGAGTGGTAGCTTCTAAGTCTTCCATGAATAAATGTCTATTTTTGTCCCTATGCATAAATTGTTCAAAGGGGTTGCATGAAGAAGATGACATGTTCATGTCACTGAAAGGGTTGATGAGAAGTGCTCCCATGTCTATTTTTTGGTTCATGTCATTAGAAAAATTGTAGGGGTTGGTGTCTTGTCCAAAAGGGTCCATTTGTCTTCTTTTCCTTTAGAGCCTAGTCTCAACCATATAAGGATTTGCTCAAATGAGGGGGGATGATAATGACTACTAAATGATGGGAATGATATGACACTATGCTTTTGTATTTTTGGAATAAGGGATGCAAAGAAAATGCAACTATATTTTTGGTATTTTTTGAAATAAGGGATGTAATAATGACAATGTTGTCTAAAGGGGATGTCAAATGCAAAGTGATAATGAATGTATGACACTATTTATTTTTTTTGGAATAAGGGATGAAAATGAGAACTAAAATGAAGGGTGAAAGACTAAATTTTTTTAGCAAAAGTGTAAATGTCTAAGGTGAAATCAATTTTGGTGGACTCTTTAGGAAGATTTTAGTTAACCACTAAAATCTTGGTTAATGTCTCAATTTGGATCATCAAAGGAATTTTTGGTATGACTAAATGAAAATGAAAGGATGAAAAAGTGAGGTTTCCTAACTAGACTTTTGAGTTGGAAATGTCTCACAAAAGGATAATGTCTAAAGGAATTAATTTTGACTTAGTCCAATGATAGCCTACTTTTGAAGGCAAAGATTTAGCAAGGTATGGTAAGTTTCCCTATTCCAAAGTCTGCAAAAATGAGGACGTAAGGACTTGTTTATGCTGGAAGATGATGGCTTATAAGATGGAACTAACAATTTGCAAAGATGGACCTATGGTAAAATGCAAGCTAAAAGATGCAAGAAAGGAAGATTTGAGCAATTATTTGTCTCATTTTGAATAGAGGCCACTAGAAGAAGATGTTTGGAAATAGTTTTAAAGTGTTTGGAGTTGGGTTTTAGACAATAATAGTGTTTCTCCTAATGATAGGAAATTGTGTCATTTTAGGTATCAAATACGTTGTAGGGGATCAAATACGTCTTAGTTTCAGCAAATGTGTTGTTTTAGGTTATATATGTGGTTAAGAAAATCAATTGCATTGTTCTAGAAAGAAAATGTGGTTCATACTAGTCAAATGCATTGTTTGAATTAGAAAATGTGGCTTAGCAGGTTGATTGTGGTTCACAGAGTCTTAGATGTGATTCAAAATGTCAAATGCATTGCACATAATAGCAAATGCATTAAAGAGTGAATAAAATTCTAGTTTCTTTGCAATTTTGGAAAAAAATTGTATTGTTTCAGTGTGAGTGTGTTTTTCCAGATCTGTGAAGGATGTTTATTTGTTCATTGTTTTAGAAAAAACTTGGAAAAAACATGGTTTTTTCTTTGAATGTTGAAAGCAAGCACAATGAAGAAAAGAAAAATCCTAGGTTGGTTAAGGACTGTATTCATTGGATTCCACATGGGTTTCCCCAGCCACACTAATTCTTAGTGGTTGATCTAGAAGATTGGCCACACTAGCTCCCCCTTACATTGCAATCACTTCTTGGGTCAACCAAGCTTCGATCCCTCATAAATCTCCCATGAAAAGCTCTTCACCTCTACTAAGAACTACAAGAATGTGGATGCCTTGGCAATGACCATTGCTGCACCAGTGAATAGATGGGTTTTTGGCAACTATACAAAGGTTTTTAGTTCGGGCTCTTGTTCGAGTGGCCACACATGAGGAAATATTAGCTCCAATAAGGAGAAATCATAACCTACAAAGGTTACACTTCATAGGGTTTATGTGGATTCACTTTTCTATGTGACACATCCGCACTCATAAGACTAAGTTTTCCATTAGGATTCACATTTGTATACCGGTCGGGAGTAGCTCAGCTAAAGAGCTTCATTGTCAATTTGAGTCACCTTGGGGTGAGTAATTTTTCACACCAAGGATGGCCCAATTCCTAGAGTCAATAACAATTTATCTTTCAACCAGGATCACACAAGTGCTCAAGGGGAGAGAATACTTCTATTATTGAATCGGGGTTACACAAATTGCAAACACTTGTTCATTTTAATTATCCAAATTGAAATGTGGGGCAAACACAGCAAACACTTTGTTCATTTTAAACCCAACTAAGTGTGAGATAAACAATGTTCATTTTAAGCCAATTTCTTGAAGATGCATGTAAATTTTAGCCTTGATGAGTTTTAATGCAAGATTGTGTTCATTTTAAGCCCATGATTTCATGCATGCTCATTTTAAACCCATGAAATGTAAATGCAAGTTGTTTGTTTGTTTGTTTGTTTGATTTAGGATTGTAAAAAGGGTTAAAAACAAATAAAAAAGCAAAGGTTAGACTCCTTTTCTAGCTTGCCACATGATGTAAGCAACCAAATTAGTAACCCAAAATCTCTAACCTACTAAACAATAAAGAGAAATCTAGAAAAAAATTTAAAAACCCAAAAACAAAATTTTACTAGGTGAATGTGTCATTCTGCAAAGCAAATGTTTCACAGAGCCAAAATCCTAAATTTACTAGGCATATGCATAGTGATGTCTATCAAATGTGTCAGACCTGCGTATGTGTCATTCAAACCCACATATGTATTTCAACAAAGCGAATTTGTAATTCAAACTAGCAAGTACGGCTCGGGACTGTGGATGCATCGTTATGCAAAGCGAATGGGTCACAATGCAACGATTGTGGTTCAAAAAATTTTAGATGTGGTGCTTCATACTTGTACCTACAAAAACATGAAAAATCCATATGGAAATATGTAAAAACACATTTTTTGCACCGGGTTCACCAATGTAACTTAGGGTAAATTTTAGGTTAGCATTATAAAGCATAAAAAAAATAAACTCAAGTAAAAAAATGAACAATGGAAGAAAATAGCATGAAAATAAAGAACAATCTCACCAAGTCTTTAAGCCCTCCCTGAATCAGCTTCATTGCACCTTCTCCATTTGTTGCAAATTGATGTTTGCCCTCAAATTTTTGATGAGCAACCTTTGACTATGACAATGTCCAAAGTAAATATTGAAGGATTCTAATCTAAAAGCTACACAATGCAAGTATGCAAGTATGAAGCAAGCCTAAAGTTTGCAGAAAATAGCCAAAGCATGAAAATGTCTAAAGAATGAAGTCAAGAGATGTCCAAATGAGGCCAAAATTTCCTTTTTATAGAAAAGCCAATTTTGGATGAATGGCCAAGATTGTCATATGAGAAATTCCCTAAGATCAATGGCTAAAATTAAATGTGACAACCCACAATTAGGGTTAGGGCAACATTAGGGTGAAATTTCAAATGAAAGGCTGAAATTTGATTTTAGATGGACAGAAATGCATGTGACAAGAGGAAATATTAGACATAGAAAAAGAAAAAAGATTGAGAATCAAATAATAATTTAAAATTATTTGATATAAAGACTAAGTCAACCTTTTGAATTAAAATTAATTTAATTCAAAAGTAGTGGGGCCATGTGATAGTAAATAATTAATTTAAATTATTTACTTTGAGAGAAAATTAGAAAGTGGGACAATTTTAAATAAATGACTTTATTTAAAATTAGAAAAAGACAAGGTGGACAATAATTAAATAAATTAAAGAATTTATTTAATTATAAGAAGACAATAGAAGTTAATGACCTATTTAAATAAAAATTTATTTATTTAAATAATCAGGAGGAACAAAAGATATGAATTAATTAAATAATTGAGAATTTTTTAATTAATAGTCAAATTTGGACCATAGGACATAATTAAATAAATTAATTATGTTGAGAAGAAATGTGGAGAAACTAATGTTCGCAGGCCTAGATCAATTTTATTTGTCTACATACTATAATCCCATCTTTTACCTTTTTCATTCCCCTTTGTATGGTAAGGGATTGGATCCTTATAAATACCCACATCATCATTTCTAGCAGTTCTAGGACGATGCTTGATATCGACCTCTCCTTTATGAATGAAGTCTTGGATAGGGTTATTTATTCTCATGTAATTGTTAGTTTATGACCCTTTGGTGAATTTCACATTGATCATTTTCATTGTACCATGAGGGTTTACATTACGGCTCATCATAATTATTACATTCAAGAATCTTGATGAGATTTGTTTGAATTAATTTGCATAAAACCACTTCAATAGGTTCTCCCAATGGAGTGTACTTTCCTCGCATTTGATTGTTTTGTCTTAATGGTCAGCTTTGAGGGTTTTGGGTTTGATTTGTTTTTTGATTGTTCTGAAAATAGTTCATTTGATTTCTTTGGGCACTATTTTGAGGATTATTAGTCGGTAGTTGTATGCATTAGACAAATTTAGCATCAACCACTCCATCATTAGTTACATTTTTGTTCTTCACCCACATGTGAGGTTTATTATTTGAACTTGATGCTTGATTATTATTATTGTATAGTTTGATGAAAACTTTTGTGATGAGAGAACTTTTGATGGTTAAAACATTTTCAATAATATCCTCAAAGGTGTTAGGGTGTAGCATTTTGAATCAAAAGCTTATGTTGATTTAAAGATTTGAGATGGAGATTTTAACAAGTTTTTCCTTAGGAATGATTCATTTGTACCTACTCACTTTATATCTCAATCTCTCTGAGGCAAATGAATCACCTCATTTTTTCTTTATCTTATACAAATTAGGAATTGTGATGTCTCTTTTGATGTTATATGAGAAATGGTTGATAAGTTTTTTGAATAGTTCATCAAAAAAAATTATTTTCAGAGGTAAATGGGAAAACCATTCAATAGCTACACCTCCAAGACTTCTTAAGAATAGTCTCATTAGATAAGATTCATTGTTATCAACATTCATCTAAGCTATGCAAAATTCTTGCACATGTTCAATTAGGTCCCCACTTCCTTTATATTTATCAAATTTTATGATTTCAAAGTTTTTCGGAAAGGGGATCATTAGTATTTTGTGATCAAATGGATAGGAACATATGTCTTGTAATGTGTATCTCTTCTTGGGATTCACAAGTTGTATATATAATATACTTTGGTTAAGGTTTTGGATTTAAAATGCTATATCAGTACTTGGTGTGTTTGATTGAGGATTAGGCATGTTATAGCTTTGTTGTCCCATAATGAATGTTGAGTTATATGATGGGTTTTGTGTGGGTGTAGGACCTTGAGAAATGTTATGCATGTGTAAATAAGGGTTGGGCCCTTGTGGAATGTTATGTGTATTATGAATTTATGGCTTGATATTGTGGATTAAGGGTTTGGTATTGTGGATTGGGGGTTTGGTATTATGGATTAGGGTTTTGGTATTGTGGATTAATATTTTGATATTGTTGTTGAATAGGAAAACTGAGAGGGGGGCATGAATCAGTTGTAAAATATTTTAATATTCAATTCAATTACCAAAACTAATACTTAAAATTCTTAAATGATTAATCATCAAATTCCAATTTAGAAACTCAAATCCAATGCATAAACACAATAACACTAGATTTATGTGCAAACCCCAATGAAGGAAAAACCACAATGAGGATTAACTCACACTATAGAGAATATAAAAATTGATTACAAAAAGGCTCACTGCCTGAGATAAGGACTCATTGTCCAACAGGGATACAACTCAGAGGGCTCACTGCCATGGAGATACAAAGAAGAAAAAGAAGACTTGTTACAGAGAGACAAAAATTCCAATGCAACAAAGGGTTCCACCACAATCACTTGATCAACTTGCATGAATGATAGAGTTTTCCTTTTGCTCACTACATCTGGAAACTTAGCATTAAGCTTCACACTAATCTACCACACATATAACTCACACACACTTTTTGAATAGCATCAAAGTCCCATTTTCTCTTTCACTTATCTTCCATCTTTTCTTTTGTATACTTTTCATTACTAGCTCATCTTGTATTTATACTATCTCCAACCTTGAAAAAGATACAAAGTCAGCCATCTAACCTCAAATTCAAATTAGGTCAGTGCCAAAACATCCTAGGTTGGTATTAGAATGAGGGAAAACCAAACACGTGCTTCATTGAGACCCAAAATAGATCCAACATGCTTCATCAACTTTGAAGATAGTGCTTAACACATGGTCATCCAAACCAGTGGAAAACACAGAAAAATTAAGCTCAAAACTTCTAGAAGCTAAAAATATCTTCAATGCAATCAGAACATCTTAACTATAGAACCACAAGTAAAAAGAATTCATCAAAGAGAAATCCAAACCAGAAACTTTTCTCCCATACCTCAGCTAGAATATACAAAAAAAAATAGTTCACAATTGGTGAACACAACTCAAACTTCACAATGAACCAATAGCCAAAACTCTAGATATAGCAACCTTCAACAACCATGACCAACATATATGAACCACACAAACATAGGGACAAGTACCATATCATCATCTTGAGCAACAACTGAATACTTGTAGTCTTTATTTAATATAGTTTTCTCAATATCCTCAACATATACAACCAACAACAACTAGTAGATAACCAGTTGACTAGTTGACATCAATGACAACACTTTCATTCATTTTTCCATTCTTGCAACAATCTCCCCCTTTGTCATTGATGGCAAAAAATGATGTGAAAACCCATCAAAGACACCATACCAATTTTGAATATACTTCTCAAGATTTTTCTTTTTGCTTCTCCCCCTCAAAAGATCATCTACCTCATTACCTACTTTCTCTCATTGGCTATCGATCACAAAGAAAGAATGCACCACACTTGTACTTTTTTTCGTCATCAATACAACATTCCCAATCTACATTTGTATAAGAAATTAGTATTAAATTAGTATGCCTAGGATACTGCAAGCCATAATCTGGAGTTCCATTAAAATATTTGAATATCCTCTTAAGAGAAACAACATGTGTTTCTTTAGGGCCTTCTTGTAATCTAGCCACAAGTCAAACTACATGCATGATATCTAGTGTAGTAGCAGTTAAATACAGTAGTCCTCCAATCATAGATATGTATTTTCTTCTATCATCTTTAGGTGAATCATCATCTTTACTCAATTTGCATCCAGTCACCATAGGAGTGCATACCAGTTTGGAACCATCCATCCCAAAATTCTTCAACATTTCATTTGCATACTTTGACTGTGAAATACAAATACCTTTTTTTGTTTGATTGATTTGTAGCCCAAGAAAGGAATTCATCTCACCAAGCATAGACATATCAAATGATTTTTTATTTATTCGTTAAACATTTTGCACATTATTTCATTTCCTCCAGAGATAATATCATCTACATATACAACCACTATCAAGATTTTATCATTTTCAATTTTGAAATAAAGATTGCTATATGTTGTACCTTTATTGAAACCTTGCTAAATCAAATATCTATCCAACCTTGCATACCAAAATCTAGGAGCTCAATTTAATCCATATAAATCCTTCTTTATTTTATAGACCATATCTAGTTGATCTGACAATTGAAATCCTTCTAGTTGTTTCATGTAAACTTCTTCCAACTCACCATTTAGAAATGCAAACTTTACATCCATCTAATAAAATTTAAAATCCTTATGAGCAAAAAATACAAAAAAATTCTAATAGCTTCCATCCTTTCCACTAGAGAAAATATCTCCTGAAAATATATAACTTCTACTTGTGAGTAACCCTTACACACAAGCCTTGCCTTATTCCTGGTCTCTTCTCCATTCTCATTCAACTTGATTCTAAATACCCATTTTGATCCAAATATGTTTTTATTTGTCGATCTAGGAACCAATTCCCAAGTTTTATTTTTCTCAATCTACATAAGTTCTTCCATTTCTCTCATCCAATGCTCATCTTTGCGTGCTTCACTCACTATCTTAGGTTAAACTTCAGAAAATAAACACAGATTTATTTCACTAGAAGATTTGCTTCTCATCAATACTCATTTTCTCTTGCCTCCAATGATTTGATCTTCTAAATGATTCTTTTGCACACATTTAGATGTCTTTGGGGACCCCACCAGAGCTTCTTTTTCTTCATTCTGCTTTTCCTACTCTTCCAAAACTTCTTCTACTTCTCTATAATTAGGTTCATTAGATACATATCCATCAAATTCAATTGAATTATTCAATGCTTCATCAACCTTGACATTTTTTATTTCTACAATATTTCTCAGTCTTTAATTGTAGCATCTGTAATATTTGCTTCTAAGGGAGTGTCCAAGGAAGATACCCTCATCACACCTTGGATCAAACTTTCCTAAATTTTCTTAATCTCTTCTGATATAACATATGTTGAGCAAGAAAACTGAGAGGGGGTGGTGAATCACTTGTAACAAATTTTCTTTTACATAAATAATGAGTAATTAATTCAATTACCATTCACAAAACTTTTAATTTGCAAATATGATTAATTATTAAGTGAAAATGCATAAGCAA
This sequence comes from Sequoia sempervirens, assembly GCA_007258455.2. Lineage (NCBI taxonomy): Eukaryota > Viridiplantae > Streptophyta > Pinopsida > Cupressales > Cupressaceae > Sequoia > Sequoia sempervirens. Next base: position 10,159 of record VDFB02024107.1, read on the forward strand.
AAAGAAGTAAAAACCATATGCACACAACATATTTACGTGGAAAACCAAATAAGGGAAAAACCACAGTGAGGATTAACTCACAATATAGAGAATATAAAAACCAAATAGAAAGGTTCACTACCAAATAGGGCTCACTTCCAAAACAAGATTCACTGTCCAGATCAAGACTCACTATCAAACAAAGGTTAACCACCCGAAGGGATCACTACCACACAAATACAAAGAAGATAGAAGAGATTTATTACAAAGAAAAGAAAATCTCAATGCAATAGAGGACCCCACCACAATTCACTCACACACTTGTAGATATGATTGAATGCTACAGTACACCTTCAACTCACTACTAGAAAACTCATAATTAGACTTCACACTTATCTGTGCAACCACTCACTCAACTTTGAATCTATCTCACATCAATATCACATATATTCCTTTGCATGTGAATATCTTTTCAACAATATCTCATCCTATATTTATACCATCTTCAACTTTGAAAAATATATCCAAATTCGGCCACACACACCAAAATTAAAATTCAAATTAGGTTGAAGCCAAAACATTCTAAGGTACTACAAGTTGTAAGAATCGAACAAGAAGAAATATGGAGAAACTATAGGAGAACCTTAGCCAGAGACACTAAAAAGCATAGTTCACAACTGGTGAACAAAACTCACACTGTACATCGATCTAGAGACCAAATATATGGATATAGCAACTTACAACAAACATGAACAACACATCCTAGCCATACCAACATACCTGAGCAAAAACCAGGGAGAAACCCATAGCAACCACTGAATGCCTATAACCTTTCTTCATTACAATTTTCTCAATATCCTTGACATATATAACCAATAACTTGAATCCATGACATTAATGACAACAACAACCAATTGATAACCAATTGACCAGTTGACATCAATGACAACACTTTCATACTTGAAACAATCTCCCCCTTTTTCATTGATGGCAACACATGATGTGAAAAACCATCAAAGATAACACGATATATCTGAACACACTTCCTAATGATTTTACTTTCTCTCCCCAAGATGATAATCTTTTCTACATCTTCCTCATCTCCCCCTTTGACATCAATGGAAAAGGAAAAGATATTTTTGCTAATTTCTCCTTTGACATTAGAACACTATTACCAATACTGAGTACTCCCCCATAGGAGTACACCCACACAATCTATTCAATGACAACACCAAACACTACCTACTCCCCTTGAGAGGTAGCCACCAAACCTCAATTTAGAAGAAAGATAGATCCATAGACCCACCAAACTAATGCATCTCCATATGCATCTAGTTCAAAAAAGGAGGGGAAATCACGAACTTCTCCTAGAGATACTCAAAAGTATATTTAGGAAGAGCCTTTGTAAATATTGTTGATCATCAAAGCTTGTCCCTCTCTGACAACCTTATGGGAAATTCAGCGAGTGGGGGACCAATTTGCACCTCACTAAATGCCTTCAGAATTTCTATAGAAACTTGGCTCTTTTTTGAGTTTTGGGAAAAGATAGAAGGAAGTATGAATATAAAACATGAAAATGGTGATGCACCAAAGGTTTTACAACATTTTAAACTCAATTCTTCTCCTATGAATGATATAATAAACACATAATGCCACAACCCTTCATTGTTGGGAAGAGAACAAACAACAAAGGCTAAATACAAGAACATTGCAGTCTTTCAAATCTCCCCACGGGAAGTTTTTAAGAAGGTCCAATCAAGAATAAAAGTTCCCAAAGTTAACAGAAAAACATTTAGAAATTTCATAAACTCTTCCTCTAGTTACAACATAATATGAAGAAACAATAACCCTTAAAGAAACTAGAGAAGTTCAATAGACATAATCCAATTCTCATAGGTTATTACTATATCATATAGCCTACAACATGGAAATCAACTACTCAAACTATTTGAACTAAGCTTAACATAGTGTTTTATTTTGAATGAAAATATAAAGAAGGAACTTGATAAAGGACATAACATGCACAGTTTCAAAGGTTTCTTCCAAACAGTTCATGCTTAAATATCAAATAAACTTTAAAAAAAGGTTGAATGTCAATCCGATAATAGTTGAAGTTAAAACAATTTAACATTCCAAAGAAAAGTAGTGTTTTGCCAACTTTAAACTTCTGAAAATACTTCTATAACTAAGGAAAATGAAAAGAACTTCCTTTTTGAAAAAAGGAACTTCTAGGGAACTCCTTCTATTGTTGCCTCCTATTTATAGATGAAAAGAGAGAAATGTTGCCAACACCCAGAAGTAAATACTGCTAGATACCAACATATGATAGCTCACAATCTGATCATATATCTTTGGTTAGGTCACAACAATATTTTCTCATTAATTTTCAACTATTGCATTAATGTCCTTTAGATATTTAGCAAATATTGCTATCTGAAAACAATTAGATCCTAGATAATAGCCTAGAAAAGTCTTGTTGACCAATCACATAGATTGATGGCATCGACTCGAAGTTTCTAACTTAAAAACAAGAAAGACCCATCATGCTCTAACAAATCCCAAAATGAGATTGCTCCTTTAAAGCAACCTGCCCAAAGTGAAAAGATGGCATTTTGAGTGGGCGAGGAGTCTTATATTTATGAAAAAAACCTTAGAGAAAATCCTCCCTGAGCTGACACGTGCCCTGACCTTCTCCCGAAAGAAAGACGATGAAGAAAAGCCATGCAGCCACCATGTGGCACATTGCACTCCTTTTGGAACAAATTTTTCTTTAAGCGTGGATTCATCTTGAAGCCAAAAATGTATAAAAGATGAAATCAAAAGAGGATTAAGGAAAAATTGTGTCACATTTTTGGTTACTCAAAGGGGGCCTTCACTTATGGAGGCACGAATCTAGAGCTCTAGAAATTCTTGGAATTTGAGGAAGGAAAAATGCTTTACCTCCCAATCCAAATCAGTGGGTTGGATGAGAGTGTGAGGATCATGTATGCTTGATCTAACTCAAAGAATTCCTTAAAAGAAATGACTCCCCATCTTGTTGAAATAACCCCAAGGTGATAATAGAGATGAGAAAGGGGAAAGATCTCATTCTCAATTTTATCAATAGTGGGCGTTGGGCTTAAACCTTGGAGCTCTGTAGAAGTCTGGACCTTTTATCTTATTGCATTTGTGATATGCTCAATTGATAGAACATTTCCATCCAGTGAGAAAGTAGGAGTAAAACTAAAGCTATAAAAAACATTAAAAGCCTTCTTAATCTTATCAACCCTTCTATTCAACATTGCCTAGTTGTCTTTGCTCTTTGTTGTGACTTTGTGGTAGTAGAAAAACTTTCTTTCTTTTCTTGAGATGGCATTTTGATCTAGAATCCTTGCACTTGTTAGGGCCTCATCAGTGGCCACACATAATTTGGAGATTAGATTTTGTGATTCTGCTACTTAGGGAGCATATATTTGTAGAGTTTGGTCGACCATCAGGCCAATCTTTCTATTTAATTCTTGAGCATCCCTTAAAAACTATAGGGATAGCCTAAGAATGGAAACTACAACTATGATTCCTTCCCAGCGCGTGGATATCAACTTCTTCAATATTGAGAGGGTCCCAAACCCTTGTGTAGTAGTTAACTCTTGATGGAACTAAGCCTCTCTTGCTCTTACATTCTCCTCCATTTGATTCTTCTCTCAAAGGGCATTTGTTAATTTGGAGTTCAACCTTCTAGTCTCTTGGTCATGAATCTATAGAGCAGACATGATCTCCTATTTCTCTTTCCTTAACGTTTTTTCTTCTACTTGGGCCTTTTGTAGATTGTTAGAAGCTTGAGATCGTACATCGTCCAACTCTCTCTATATGTTTTCCTAAGTACATTGGTTCTCTACATTTTTCTGGTGCTTAGTAGCAATCTCAACTCTTGGCTTTTCAATTTTAGCATACAGTTGAACCTGTTCACCTTGGGCCTCTTTGATCAACTTGGTTGATTCTCCTTACTGATTTTGTATCTATCTTATGCGGGCCATCTCGACATCTCTAGCCTTGATCTCTATCTACAACCTGCTCACTATTTCCCTTAAGTTTATCAACTCTGCCTCACGCTTCTTGAATTTCCTATCTAGCCTTCTATAATCCACATATACCACCTTGTTGTGCGGATGAGTTTCATTTAAATCCAGACCCATGGTTCTGATGTCATAATCTGGCATCTATATTTTTCCCTTAGGCTTGGACAAGAGTGGCTTCATGGTAGTGATCAACACAAAATTCCTCTCTTCATTGAAGCAAGCTTCAATCTTCTTGGTAGCTAGTTATGCAGCATTCTTCAATTTCCATTTCTACTTTCTAGCTTGTCAGGCCTGCTTGGTTGCATCAAAATTCTCTTGGAGACTCTATGGGGTATCAATTGTTAGAGTAAAGTAATTAATTAACTTTACTCTCCTCTTAAGACTTCACTTTATGCGCATATATTAGTCATTTAATATTAATATTAATTATTAAATGCACTCACCTTTAGGGTTAGGGTTTCCTTTCGGTTTAGATCTCCCTTTATAAGGATTGATCTCTTGTATTCTACTCTTTAGATGTTCATTTCAATCTGATAATACATTCTTTCATATTGTTAGAGCCAAACCCTTGTTTTTCATTCTCTCTCTTTCTTTGTGATAAGTTCTTGCATGCAGGTGTTCATTGGGTTCTGTGGATTTGTCTTTCTCAAATGCTACATGGTATCAGAGCCAGATCTACTACAGCTTGTTCAATTTTTGAAAGAATTAGAGATCTAGGTTCTGGTTGCATTAGATCTGTGTTTGTTTTCTATTTTTTATTTGGAATAGGGTGGTTCTTTTTTTTGGTTTACTTTGACCTCAAACAAACCTCACCGTTGAGTTTGTAGCATCCAAAAACCCCTATTTTCATATAAAATATGTCTGATTCGGCCACAGTTGCTCAGGGAAGCAAATTTTTTTTGCCTCAAGGCCGTACGGCCCCAGGGCATGCTTTCCGAGACAAAAAAATAAAAAAATACAAAAAAAAGGTTTCTTTATTTAATTTTGTATGTAGCCAGTTCAATTTTGGGCTGCCACCTGCCGGCCACTGAGCAGCCATCAGGCGGCCACCCTCCAGCCGCTCCGGCTAGCGGAGCCACCCAGCCACCGCCGTCGGCCTGATAACCATCAGCGATAACTACCAGTGCTCACCACCAGTGCCCACTGCTAACCCCTGGTCATTCACATGACCAGGGGCCAAAGATCTTTAGCCCCTGAGGGCTCAAACACTTTTGCATTGTGCCCTTTTTCAACCAACTTTCAGTAAAATGGGAATATCTCGGGCATTTTAACTTGGATTTTCAAACAGAAATAGGCGTTGGAAAGCTGGCTCTAAGCCCATCCTAATGGTATAAGAAACTTTTCAAAATTTTCTAGTTTGATTGCATTTTTTCTCAGTCAAAGTCAGATGATCCTTTTGCACTCTGAGGGGCATAACTTGCTCAATTTTGCTCCATTTTTTGAAAGTGAATAAGCGTCAGAAAGGTGGTTCTGTGCTCTTTCCAGATCTGTAGTCTATTTCATCATAAAATTCATCAAGTACACATAGATTTGTCTCAAACATATACTGCTTTCTATTGTTTTCTGGCTTTTAGTTTGTACTGGGGATTGGATTTTTTGCATTGTGGGGGGGTGTTTCTTCTTGCTTTCTATCATTTACATCAAAAAACTAGAATCTCTAAACACCAAAACAAAAAAACCCTTCTGCATCTTCTATCTAGTTCTGAAAGACCACTTAATAATAATAAAAAAATTCAGAATAATTGAGGCACAGTTCACAGCATGGCCAATAGATCTATTGATTCTCTTACACCGCATAATTATCACACTTGGAAGGGTCACATGATGACTCTTCTCCAGTCTTGAAGGTTATGGTCCTGTTTGGATGAGGTTCAGCCTTAGTTGACTCGCCCATTTGAGGTTATGCAGCACAGGAACAATATGGATCAGGCTATGGGATTGATGGCTTTGCACATTTTAGATAGTCTCCTATTTCATCTTGATGGGTGTCTCACTCCTTGATCCATTTGGACCAAGTTTGATGGAATTTTTGGTATTATCAATGAGCTCAGAGCTTTGTAGCTTGAGGTCAAGTTGATTTCCTTGGTACCTAATTCATTTCCTTCCATTGAGGACTTTTTGATGAAGTTCAAACAATAGAGATCTATCTTACAGGGTTGTGGCAAGATTAAGATTGATATAGAGTGCATCTACCTGATCCTCTCCAAGCTTCAGGGTCCATTTCAGATATTCTCTTCAACCTTCTATTCCACCATGGATGCCTTAGGTACTTGCCATGTCATGCCTACCTTTGAGGCATTTTTTGATTGTCTGACTCATGAGCAAGCCAAGCTCAAGGAGATGGATTCACTTTCAAGTTCATAGAACCAAGCGTTTGTAGCCCAGTCCTCTAAGGGAAAACAAAAATAGAAACCATAAATGATAGAGCATTGGAAGGATTTCAGTTCACAGCACACCTCTAATTCACCTTCTCCTAAGGGGGAATCATCGAAGAAAGATAGACCTAAGTGTGCTTATTGTAATAAGCCAATACATGATGAGTCCAAGTGTTATGAGAAGAAGATAGATGGATATGCCAAATGGGTTTCAGATTTGACAACTCTTCTTGAGAGGAACAATATTCATCACTCTTCTTCTACATCAGGTGAGTCTTCTTCTTCATCTTCATCTTCATTCTGGATAGATGGACAGGCCCCACATAAGGGTCATGCATTATGTGCAACCACCAGTTCACATTCATCTAGATGGCTATTGGATTCAGGTGCTTCACACCATATGGCATCTTCTTAGGACATGTTCTCATCCTTCGAGGCTACATCCTCACCACACATATTGATGGGTAATAACACTTCTATGAGTGTATGTGGGAAAGGTTCTATCAACATTGATGATGGTACATTCAATGATGTACTATTTGTTCCATCTTTGTCCACTAACCTTCTCTCCATATATTAGATTGCTCATAGTGGGACAAGGAAAATAGTTGAGTTCACACCTGATTCAGTGCACATCAGAGACATTCAGACTAGCAACATTGTTGCAACAGGGACAGTTGATCATTCTTCCTGTTTGTATGCATTCACACACTTTGGTCCACCATCTCCACTATCTGGTTTTTCCTCTCTTTCTACAAGAGAGCATGTAGTATCTGAGGTGAAGTTTGGTCACTTGAACTTATGTGTTCTTCCATTTGTTCATGAGACTAGTGTTGAGACTTCTACACCTCTACCTCCTATTGAGATCACATTTGTTCAGCAGGATTCTTCTTCAGCTATGACTGACATTGTTGCTCCACTCATTGAGCCATCACATGTAGTTGTTGAGGCCATATCAGAGGATATTCCTTTCCTCACAAATGAGAGTTTTAGCACACCTGTTATCCCATCTTCATTGGAGATTCCATTTCAGGATCATCTTGAGTTGTTTGATTCACCATCTGGTTATTCAAACACTCCTACTGTAGTTCCATTCTTCAGTGAGCATCATCTAGGACTTCCATTTTCACCTCACATCTATGGATTTCCTATTCCTCGACCGTTGGATCTATTTCTTCCTTCGAGGAGACACATTGTTTTGATCATTGGCACAGGGGTTCTCTCATTCTAGGGGGTTTTGGAGCTTCTTCTCTCTCCTATGGGGGAACATATTTTGTACTTGCATGATAGAAGCATTTCTTGGGGGGTCATGTTGAGTCGTCCTTCTATCTCTCTTCTTCTTTCACTCTTGTTCATCTCTTTTTGGAGAGGAGTTTTTTCCCATTGGGTTTTCTCCTTTTCTCTGCTTTATAGAGATTTGGTTGTATTTGGGTACTTGATAAGGCCTAGTTGTTGGGACCCAATTTTACTTTCATGCATTGTAGTTCCTTTGCTTTCTTATGCATTGTTTGTAGTTGTATTGTAGCTCATCTTAAGGGGGGGTGTTAGAGTAAATTAATTAATTAACTTTACTCTCCTCTTAATACTTCACTTTATGCACATATATTAGTTATTTAATAATTAATATTAATTATTAAATGTGCTCACCTTTAGGGTTAGGGTTTCCTTTTGGTTTAGATATCCATTTATAAGGATTGATCTCTTGTATTCTACTCTTTAGATGTTCATTTCAGTCTGATAATACATTCTTGCATATTGTCAGAGTCAAACCCTTGTTTTTTGTTCTCTCTCTTTCTCTGTGATAAGTTCTTGCATGCATGTGTTCATTGGGTTCTATGGATTTTTCTTTCTCAAATCCTACATCAATGCTTTGTGAAGTAATGGAAGCACCTAGAGGGATACCAAAAGGGTGATGGAAGAAGAAACCTTGGATGTATGAGAATGCAAAGAGGAAAATGGAGTGTTATCATGGAATATGGTGGGATACCAAATTGAGATTGGGCAAGGGGAAAACTAGTCAGGGTAAAAAGAGAAATGGGTAGAAGGAGAGATGTTATTCCTCATTCAACGTGTGGGGTTACTTCAAAAGGGTCATTGTTGAAAATGGCTTGGGGTTCATTAAGGACCAAAATATCAGGGTCCACAGATAGAGGAATATTCTCCATAGATGGGGACAGGGGAAGAACTAGAGATGCAAAGGGAGAAATAAGAGAGAGAGAGAGAGAGAGAGAGAGAAAACTTACTTGGGTTGTGACAGTTGAAAAACCTTGCAGGGTAGACTCCACTTCTTCTTCTCCTCTAAATGATGCACCAAGTTTTCCTAGAAATTGGACTCATATCCTCTTTTTATGATTGAAACTAGTTTGTTATGATGATTTAGTTACCGATCCCATTGAAAGTTGGCCTTTTATAACAACAACAAACTTTCCTGGGGACTGTTGGGTTCTTTTCCCTTTGCCTCGAGCACTGACAGACGATGTGACTTGTGAGTCCTTTTGCCTTGATCCTTTCCTTTTTTCTAATTCTTGGGGCTAGGAAACATGGTACATAAGTTCCTCCTATTCAATATCATGACTTGTCTTTGAATTGCTATTGTCAGTATCGACCTCTTCATCATAAACCTCATCAAACCTTTCATCAATTTCCTCAATTCTCTGAACAAGGCATTGAGGCACCTCATCTCTTGTCAAAACCTCTAGAAATATGCCTTCTTCCTTTTTGACCACCCCTTTCATTTCAATTGTGTGCTATTGGATTTACCCATTGGGAGGTTCTTTTGATATTCTTCCTGCACTACATTGAAATTCAACCATGATGGTCATTTGATTGGTATGTAGGCCAAGTCAATGTATACTTCTAGCCCTTCTTGAGTCAATGTTTTTATCAACTCAAAATACTCTTGAATCTCATGTTTCAAAGTTAGGAGGTGCCTTGTTGGATTGTAATCCAATGCATCACAAATCAAAACCAATCCTAAGAGCACCAATTTGTTTGCAAGCTCACCCTTCGCCTTCTACTTCCCTAATGTTACCCAACTATTGGAAATGCTAAGGGGGATTGGGTAAAGCCCTATTTTATGCTTTCTGATGTCATAGACATTTTTGGAAAGGGATGCCTAATGGCATGCATCTAAAGGAAAAACTCTATCTACTAAATATTTGGGAAGTATGAAAGGCTCCCCAATGAAACCATGGAATTTGATAAAAGTAAAATCCTCACCCAGGAAATAATCCATTGGGGTCTATGAAGCTTTTATCCATTGCAAGACCTCAAGAGAGAAATGACTTGTAGGACATGGGAACAATTCTTAAAGTATTGGACTCATAAAATAATCTACAAACCAATAGTAATCCTATGTTCTTGAAAGCACATGATTCCATATAGAAATTGGATGATAGAAACCCTTTTAGTTGAACCTAGACACTAGAAAACTTCTCTCCAGAAATTCAAAATTTTGATGCAAAATAAAGTGAACCAAGAAACAAGAATACTAGAATTTATACTCAGTATAATAGGTCCTTAATTGCTCTAGCATCCCTTCGGCTACTACATCAGAAAAATCATAATACTTATGAATTTTCTCCTTTTTAAGCATGAAATCCAAGCCCATCTGAAAGGGATGGACTTCTTCATCATCATCAAGGCTGTAAATCCAGGCCAGCATTGAGAAAAGAGACTATGTGTCTTTCTTGAAATTTTTGCACACAAGAGGAAAAGAAAAGTGATCTTTTTCTAGTCTTCCCTTTGTTTCATCCTCATTAAATTGCTCCTTCCTAGTTTTGGCTTCCCAAAAACTTTCCATTTCTTCCTCATCAAAATGTTTGGTGCCCCAAGTTATAGGGATACACAACATATCTTGTATGGCCACTACAAAAATTGTAACCTTGATCTTCTTGCCAACAATAACTCACATCTCCTTGTTGAATCTTTTAGCACATGTGTCTACTAGCTACAAGCATGGGTGTACAACAAGCAACATGAACTATGGAAAACCACAATTCTAAGGATGAGAAGTGAAACCTTTACACAACCCATGCTACATCATTCTTTGGAATGTCCCCTCCCTAAGGCTTTTAGGGTTAGTCTCCAACTTTGGGTCAAAAATGTTGTCGGTGAAATCTTGCACCATCTCTCTTCTAACATGATTATCCAGTTGTATTGATTTGGTGTAATCAAAATATAATTCTTTTGATGCTTGGGCATTGGCAAATGAATTCCTCCCAAAGATATTGATGTAACCTAGCCTTTTGGATGAGGCTCCAACCTTTTTGCCAGATGTTGATGCTTTCACCATGGATTTGTTGATAAGTTGCAGAGAGTTTCTTCAATGAAACAAACACTTTTTTTTGTTACGGGTATGTGCAGGATCATCATGGAAAAAATAGGCCCTTAAGTGGTGAAAAATTTAGAAAAATCAGAGTTAGGGAACTTGACATAAAAAATTGAATAAGTTATCTATATTATTTCAAAAATATGTAAGAATAGAATCTGTAGAAAATTGAATATAGTTTTTAAACTACTAGGATTATTTTAAAAAAAAATCTATTTGGTGAAATTTTGAAATTTCAATGTAGTAGTACTTAAATTTCAAGGAAAAAATAAGAAGTAGGTTTCTTTTGACCACCCTAACCACAATAAAATGATAATATTTTTTTATAATATTTTAGATATAAGTAGAGGACTCATGTCCTGATTTGATGCATATTTTTTGTGATTTTTTCCAAGTAAATAATTAATTATGAATTTTTTATTACAACTTTTTAAAAATATAAAAAATCATATGTTTGACCACCCTAACTTGGTAAAAACTTCATTAAATTCAATTTCTTTTTAATCCTATAGTATGCGAAGCATAGAATGTGAAATGTTTTGGATTCAAAAAATGGGATACCATTTGAAAGTTATAGATGTTTTTCAATCAACCTATCAATTAGGACTTTAGTCGTAATTCAAATAGAAAATGAATAATAATTATTTATTAAATTCAAAGTAAAGCATAATTTATATTGGTTGAAAGCTGAGAATCTCCTTTAAAAACCGTTTTTGTTTCATCAATTTTGGGTAAAAAAAAGTCATCAGCCACATACCCTACACATACCCATCATATCACCACTTTTTGGCCCATCATGATCCTGCACATCCCCTACATAGAAAAAATATGCTTTTGGGTGCAATTAATTCCTTTGCACATACATGCAGTTAAGGCTCTTCCATTACCGTTGGTCCACTAACTGTTGCCACTGAGGCGATACATGTATATTTGGGATCTATATCCCTCAGGAATGCTAAAAATGTGGTGAGAATGGAATTAGTACATTCTCCTTGTTACCTCTTTCACAAAAAGCTAGTTGCATTGGAAAGTGTACTTTTAGCTATGAGAAATATGCTTAAGTAGTGCAAGGTACTTTTGAAAAGATGTGTCTATTTAATTTGTCAAAACTTAACATGTTAATCCATGTTTTTTCATATAAGTAACCTACCTAGTGCTAATGATGGCAAAGGACACATGTCGATGATTAGCATACGTGAGCATTTACTCCCAACACCGAAATGTATTTTTCAAGACCTCTTGTCAGATTTTATGTATGGTTTGTTTCCTACCCTCCAGTTGCTTTGGTATTTTCTCCATTGTCGTCTGACCAAAAATAGAATTCTCATTGGTTGGGTTTGTCGACACATCTTTTCTATAAATAACTATGCCACCTTATGACAATATTCATTCAAAAAATAGCCTTTTAAGTTTAGCGAGCTTTTCATGCTATCTCCCATTCCACTACACTTTGCTACTTTGTCATAATGTCAGCTAGCCTAGGCACTCCTATTTGGATTCTACCATGGAGGAAACAATATGCCTTCGTGGGGGAGGTCACCTATGATAGAATTAAGCACCTAGTGAAGTGTGACCACCTTGGTGTCATTGTGTTCAAGTGGGTAGTCGGCCAGAACTATATTGAAGATGAGAACTAGTTGAGAAGTAACTGCAATAGTGTTTCTCACTTTGTCTCCTCCCTTCTTGACCTGAACATTTCCAATCCCATGATAATTGAATTGTGTCACCATATGTTTGATTCCATAATTCTAGAAGGGCTTGATGAAATCTTGCGAGTGGCTATCCCTAGTGTCGGTATTCTTAGTTCCATTGGACATCCGCAGGCACATTGATTATGGGATAGATGTAGCATGGTTTCCTTTCCTCACTGACTTCTGCACCATTGACCTTGAGAGGCATCATTCATCGTCTCTGCCAGCGGCCACCTTCCTACTACGAGAGTATGGCATGGAACATGTTTTTGGGCTTGATTGGAAGAAACACTTTGATTTTTTGTTGTATAGCTGCAACAACTAGAACTAAGGTCCCTGTTGTGTCAAGCCCACATGTGTTGTGTTTTTATCCCCTTTTGCATCCTCACAAAGAAGAAGAAGAACCTGATGACAAGCTGCTTCAACTTCTTAATGACGGCTAGAGGCTTAGCTTTACTAATTTTTGTACATTGCCTCATTTTTGCTTCTATTGCTTTGTGACTCTTTTTAGGTTTGCTCGAGAGAGCTTCATGCTTAAATATGACCCTTGGGCTTGTATTACATTATAAATTTTTTGATGAATATAATATAATACAATACTTTTCTATTTCCTTTGTGTTATTCTGATGACTAATTCTCAAAACTAAAACATATTTACAAAAAAATTTACATATGGTACATGACTAAATTTTTTTAAAGAATATATGCATTTAATGGAATAATTTTAGATAAATACCATTTACCGGTTATCTAAAACATTACCTTCCATATCTTCAAACTCATATGCATTATTTTCCTTGTACACACTGATATGAAAGGGTCCCTTCCATAGCATTTCAAATTTTGTATGTTGCCCTAGTTTCGCAGTGCACTCGTCGTACTTTAGTAACAAGCTCCCTTCCCTAAAATTTGGGTTGGAGGTCTTTTTATCAAACCATTGTTTTACTTTATTTTGGCGACCAATCATGGCTCCATAATAATTTTCTCTATCTTCCTTGAGTTTGAGGATTTTCTTCAACCTTAATTCCATCTTGCTGCTTTCTTCAATGTCTAGGGCTTTTAGCATTTGCAAGGTAGGGATCTCTATGGAAACAAGTAAAAATACCTCTTTTCCATACACTAGTTCATAAGGAGAGGCCTTAAGGATCTTCTTGGGTGTAATTTGATCTTCCCATAGAGTATCTCATAGGTTCTTGTGTCAATCCCTTTGTCACTTTGACCTGTGCACTTGAGTAGCCTAATTAGGTTTTTGTTGGTCAACTCTGCTAACCCATTTCCTTGTGGGTAGTAATTTAATGAAGTTTTAAGGTAAACCCCATGTTTGATAGAAAAATACAACATCCCTAAACCAACAAAATCTCATGCATTGTTGGATATGATGGTTTTTTGCAAACCAAATCTTGTTACTAGCTCTTCAAGGAAGTTGATGATCTCACCTC